>JAULJZ010012129.1:0-16352 GCA_032270985.1 Heliamphora pulchella | reverse complement strand
CTCGTCTTGTAAGGTTTTTGGTCATTCGCTTAGTCAGTGCCATTGTAATTCTCATAATGAAAATGTTGATAAGAAAGAAGACAATGGAGAGTGGACTCACGTTCGGGATGGTAAAGGGAAGGCCGTTGCTTCGGGGAAGGAGGTTGCTTCGGTTCCTTGTGAGGAGATGCTGAGTAAGGCGCAATTATGTGAAAGGTTTTCTCGTACACACAATGGCGATCAAAACGTTGTGGGCAATGCCGGGGTTACGATGCAGGAGTCTCATCCCTTTGAGGGTGAGGTGATTAATGCTGCTGCCACTGTGGAGGAATCCTCAATTTCTCGTCAATCGGTAGGAGTAAGAAGTCCACTGGTAAGAAGAAGGAAAAACGGTCGTTTGGTCCCGCAGAGATGGGTGATAGGGAGCAAGGGGCACCTATAACCCCTACTTCAAATTCCTTCAGCGTGCTTGTGCGTAAGAAATAGAAAAAGAAACAACGGTCCTAAGCCCTTTCGGATGGTGAATATGAAGACTCCCCTATGCAGTCTAAGCCGTCCAGTGGTAAGAAAACGAAGAAACCGTCTCTTGGACATTGAAGTTGGTAGTTCTTTTATTGAGGGTTGTATGTGGCTTTTGTTTGGTTACCATTTCCCCCCGCTCCCATACGGGGGTTTTGTGGTTTATATTGCTTAGTTTCCTTGTTTTGATTGGTTTGTGTTGTATCTTCCTGGGGTATGGCCCTTGAATTCATGTACTTTTTTTTCTTTTTTTTATGATACAATTAATTACCCAAAAAAAAAAGATAAGATAAGGACAGAGGGGATCATCTTGCCTAAGGCCCTTCTTGCCACGGAAAAAACCATTCTAACTCCCCATTAATGCTAACAGAGTAGCTAGGGGAAGTCACACACTTCCTAATCTAACTAAGCATCCTATCAGGGAAACCCATACATCTAAAGGTAGTTAGCATGAAGTCCCAATTAACATTGTCATAGGCCTTCATGATATCAACCTTAAGAGCACATCTAGGACCCCTATTCTGCTTATGGTAGTCACGTAAGAGTTCTTAGGACAAGAAGATGTTGTCCGCAATACGCCTACCTTTGACAAAAGCTGATTGGGATGGGGAGATAACTTCATGCAAATGATCTTTAATCCTATTGGCAATAATCTTAGATATGTACTTGTAAATGGTATTGCAACACGAGATTAACCAATATTTCGTCACATAGGAAGGGTTAGAGACCTTAGGAATCAAGGCAATAAGAGTTGTGTTAGCTTCTCTAAGCATATGGCCTGAAGCAAAAAAAATAATGAATGGCCTTGGTAACATCTTCCCCCATAACCTCCCAAGCATCTTTAAAGAAGCCCGCTGAGAACCCATCAGGGCCAGGAACATTATTAGAATGAAGTGACCACATTGCTTGCTTGATCTCCTCATTAGTGACCTCAATGTCCATACTGGCAGCACTATGCAAAGACAGCTTGTTCTTAATAACACCACTCAACTCACTGTCGTCAACCCTCACCTGAGTAGACTCGGTACCTAAGAGGTCCTGATAGTACTCAACGATAAGCTCAGAAATAGTAGCCTTATCAGAACAAAGGGTACCATCCTCTCTAGTGACCACCGAAATTCGAGATCTATTACGTTAGGAATTGATGGATTTGAAAAAAAAACTTAGAGTTCTGGTCACCCAGGTTAAGCCATTGGATCCGCGACTTTTGCTTAAGGAAACTCTACTCAGCAAGACTAAGCTCAACAAAAGACCTATAAGCTTCTTGCTCCTGATCGAATATCAATATCAAGAGGGTGGCTATCCAATTGATGTTGGAAATTTTTAAGAATCAGTCTTTGGCTTTGGATCCTACCCGATAAGTCACTAAAGGATTCTTTGTTCAGCTGTTTCAATTTACCCTTTAACATCTTAAGCTTTTTACAGACAACATACATTTTAGAGCCTTCAATATGTTCATTCCAAACCTGCCTAACCAAGGGAAGAAACTTAGGACTTTTAGCCCAAAAGTCAAAATATTTAAAAGGTTTTGACACTTTGGGTTTATCAAGGTTGAGCAAAATCTCAATACGGGAATGATCCGAGAGGCCACGGGGACAAAACATAGCACTAGATTGAGGGAAAAGGGTACCTAAAAGAAAAGAGAAAGTGCAAAAAAAGAGAGAACAAAAAAACAAGTGAGAGGGGAGAGCTTCTCTCTTTAGAGAAAGCTCTTCCCAAGGCGTCAATGGTGCATTGCCGTTCTAGATGCCTTTGGATCACAATCCCATGGAAATGGTGGGGTGAATCTAAGGCTCGTTTTGTTGTATCTAAGGCTCGTTTTGTTGTATCTTGAGTTGGATCCTCTAGTGTTATTCTGGACTGGGGTACTCCATGTATGAACACAGTGGTTTTGAGAGCTCGCATCTGGTGTTGTCTACGATTGTGAAGACAGATGCTCCTCATAGCGGGTTCATTCCCTGCGGTATGTTGAGTTTGGTTTTATTTTGCATTTTGTTTGCTTTACAGAAAGAGGCATCTTCGTTTGGGATATTCATGTTTGTATCCTTTACGCCCTCCATGGAAAGTCCATTGGAGCTGAGTTGGAAAGTAGTTTCGGTTTTTACCGAAATGAACATGGTGTATCAAAACCAGTTCTTGTTTCTTACTCGTTTTGGCTTAAGCTATGTTACGGAGATTAAGGGGACCCCGTACCCTCTATGTTTTTGGTCATGGGTCTCATTGTTTGGCTTCTACCAATCTGAGATCTCAACAGTGAAGATTGGGCCTCGGCTTTTCCTTTTCTGGAGTTTGTCATTATCCCAGAATTGGAAGACGATGGATTAAGTTAATGTTTTGGGTTAATCTTGGTTCCTCGATCTAGAGATTAACGTCAACTTGAGAAGTTGTTAAGAAGGTTGGTTATGCTGTCAATGGATGTTAATCGGCAAAATCTGACGCCAACTTTCATTTGGGTGGTTTAGTTATAGCCGGAGCCAAGCTATCTGTGTTTTGCCGAATGCCTTTTGCCTGGCTGCTTTGTTCATCGATTAAACATGGGGAAGAAGATGATGGTCTGCCATGCGCAGGTTAGTGCAATGGTTGATTAATTCATCCGTTCAATGATGTACAGACTGAGGGATTGGTAGCTGTGCTACTGCAGCACTATACTGCTGCAGCGCTATACTGCTGGGAATTTGGGTGAGTGGATGCCAGCTGTCATGTTCAAGCTATCAGGGAGCTTTGGCTTGCCGATATTTTGGCTGAAATGGGACCCACGGTTTTCTTGTGCCAGCTTAAGTGAGAGTAAAGTTGCTATTAGGAAGCTTTGGTTTGTTGAAATTTTGGCTGAAATGGGACCCACGATTTTTTATCCCAGATTTAGTGAGAGTAAAGCTGCTTTTCCGTAGTGGGGCCTGGCGTGGTGGTTTCAAGATCTAATCATTCTAATTTTTTCAAACTATGGATGATTTTGTATTTTTTGTTGGGTCCATTGGGGCCCGCGTGAAATGTTGTTAGGCAAAATGCCTTGTGCAACAAGGGTTGCTCATAACCTTGGAACCTGTTCTCCCACTGGTGGCAAAGTGGGTCAAGTTCGTAGGCTATTTTGTTAATAAAGTGGCAAAGTGGGACCCGCTTAGAACGTAATGGTGGGCCCGAAGTGGTGGCCAGCTCCAGTGGTCAAGAGCTGTCAATGCCCCACTTCCACCCAGGGTTCGAACCTTGGGGTTCCCTTCCCCATTTACTACCCAAAAAAAATGGTGGGCCCATTTTTGGATTTGGAATATTGAATATTGTTGTTGGGACATGCCTATTTTGGTGTGGATCTTAGGTGATTTTTGGAGTAGGGATGTAGCTATTGGTCTGCTTTGTCTGGATCCAATGGTAGAGTTTCTTTTTGGATGGCGTAGGGTTCTCTTTACTGGATTCTCCGGAGATACTCTGCCTTTGCTTTGCTGACTTGTTGGGGCCTCGCACCGTTTTTTTTAGCGACCCTGTGCGCAGGGGATGTTGGTCTTTGCGTTGGCAGGTTGAGTTGGAGATTCTAGAGCTGATCTGTTTGCAGCTTCCTCTTGGCTGGCTCGGGGTCCATCTACCTCTGACACTTTACTCTTAGACCTCTACTGGTTCCCCTTAGGCTGTCTTTGTTTGATTTTAGGATCTCTCTTTCGTATGGACTTCTTCCTTCACTTCAGCGGGGTGATCTAGACTCTATCCTTCCCTCCCTAGTTGAGGAGCATGACTATTACTGAGAGACTGAATTTTTTTTGGGTAATTAATTGTAACTTAAAAAAAGAAAAAATAAAATTTTTTAAGGGGCATACCCCAAGTAATTACATGAGAAACAGTAAGAAAACCTTCTACAATACTGAAAACCCAACCCCCCGCCGAACCGACAGGGGGACCTAGCAACAATAAAAAAAAAAAACCAAATTTCAAGCACAACCTACATGGATAGGAAATACCAACATATACAACAATCTAGCAAAAAAATTGGTCATCCAACACAACGTAACAAAATCCTGCTGACGCTCGGCTCCTCGAAAAGCTCCAAACCTCAGCCAAGAAATGACCTACTCACCTAAGAAGATTTGCCAAAGAACCTCTATAAAGCTGAGAGAATAACCAAACCTCCATGCTCAGGAGGTCAAAGGGGCTTGTCCTCTAACCAATCAGGTAAACTGACGTAGCCTGAGCAAGCGAAGAAAAGAAACCTCCACAGTCAAATAAAGGCTCTGACGAAAGAGCCCCCAAGGATCAAACCACAAGTCCAATGAATAGCTGAAAGAGAACCATCAGAGGTCTATGAGTAAAGTACCAGAGGTAGATGGGCCCCTAGCCAGCCAAAAGAAGCAACAATAGATCAGCCCCAGAAAACTCCTGCTCAAAACCGACCAAAACAAATTACCAACCTACCCTGCGCACAAGGTCGCCAATCATAACGGTGGGAGACCCCTACAAGTTAGCAATAAGTAATGGGCAGAACATCCTCAGAGAATCCAGCTGAGAGAAACCTAGGCCATCCCAAAGGAAACTCAACCATCGGATCCAGACGAAGCAGGCCATCAACTAGACCCCACTCAAAGAACCACCAAGGCCCCACCATAGGTACACAGCTAGAAGTTCAGACAGATCCTCATCTAACTTAAAGCAACCTCAGCTCCTAAATTAAGGCAACACGCACCCCGATTACAAGGGGAGGGAAAGATAGGATATAAGAAAACTCGAGAAAAAAAGGATCCAAAAGAACTTCTAACGAGAGGTACCATGGAACCGTCCAAAGAGACCTTAATCTAGATGTACCCATCTATACAAAAACCCACTATGCATCGTGGGCCCAAAATTTCAGTTGCACCACTAGAATAAAATTTTATATAATATATATATATATATAAACCAATGCCACATGAAACGATACCAAACAGCCCATAACAACAAACTACTGGCACCAAATGGTGCCACTTACATCCCTTTAACCAAACTTGCCCCACCTGAACATATAATCAATGGGGTCCACCTTTAGTTCTCGGCTGAAGCAATACAACAGACCTGCAAACAATTGCAGAGCACGCCCCTGGTACAAACCGCTGGTTTAAGACAAACCAGCCCACTTTCCACTAAAACCACGCCCACGGTATTGAGAAACAACTTTTCGATTAACACGTTTTTGGTATGATGAGACAGTAGCTGCACTTTTTCACTACAGGTTGTGCTCATATACTAACCCCACGCGCTACATGAGCGTCGAAGACACCCGATGTCTTCTCCGCAACACACCACCATAGTTGAACCTCATATCTGCTCCACCATTAATGGTGGATGATTGATTTTCTCCGCAACACAACACTATGGCTGAATCCATAGGGAACATAACAAAATAACCCGTGCGAGAACCATTGAAACCCCAGTCATGGTAGTTGAAAAGATCGACAATGCCCAATGCACAGTAGTTTGGAAATCACCTACCAGCTATACCGCCATACCCAAACCTCTAGACACAGTTTCAACGTGAAATTTCAAGTCGACATATAAAATCGGTATCCCATTCAGTAGCTAAAAATTGCCATGAAGAATCTTCAAGCAACATAAACGGCCATGGCTTATCCAAGAGGTTATATCAGAAATAAGCCATGGAGACTATCGCCTGAACTTGGAAGTGTAATAAAACAAACATCTTGGCTATGACTGAGAAGAGATAATCAAACCTGATGCAAACTTCCACCAGACTACCACAAAAGAAACCTCTAATCCATGGCTACACCAACAAGATCGTAGAACGGAACTTCATCAGCAAAACATCACCGAGGTATAAATCTTCGAAACATAAAAAAAAAACCATAATAACCTCCAGCACCAATGCCCCAAAGCACTCTCAGATTCACCCCACCACTGCTATGGGTGTGATCCAAGGCAGTCCACCATTGACGCCTTGGGGAGAGTTTTCTCTAGAGAGAGAAGCTCTCCCCTGGTGCAAAACGTGCTAGGTTATTGTAATTACCGACTGAGTACCTTGCTTGGGTGTTGGGATCTGCTCTTCACCTTAGTCAGATCCTTGGTGTTCGAAGGTTGGCGCCTTTCGAGGAGCTAAGCTTCAGCAGGTTTTAAGTTCTTTTGAGCTTGGATGACCAGTTCTACGTGCTGGATTTCTTATTATCTCTTGTTCCGGTTTGAATTTTGGAGCCTATTTTTGCGGGAGCCAATCTTCAGTAGGGATTAGGAGTTCGTTAGTTCTTCTAGCATATTTACTGGTTTTATCCTTGTTTGTATGGTTGATGCTTCCCTATCCGTGCGGGTTGTGTGTGGACTTGTATATAGGTTTTGTTTCTTATCCACACGGGTTGTGCGTGGAATATGCTTTGTCGTTAACTTTTTCCCGCTTAGCGCGGGGGTTTGGTTTTATTTGTTAAATATGTGTAGGACGTAGATGTCTGGTGGTATTCATGTAATATTCTGGGGTATGCCCCTTGTAATCATGTAATTTTTTCTTTTCCTTTTATGTTACAATTAATTACCTAAAAAAGAAAAGGGTACCCCAACCATCATTCACCAGAGCACGGTCAATCTTAGATTTGATAGAATCCACACCCTTTTGATTATTAGACCAGGAGAACTAAAAACCACTATAACTAAGATCATCCAACTCAGCCATAAAGAGACAATTATTAAAGTCATCCATGTAACCAGGCCATTTAGAGCATCCACCCACCTTCTCAAAAGGATACCGAATAACATTAAAATCGTCGAGAAGAAACCAGGCAGATCTATTTAAACCAGGAGCTAACAAGATGATTTTCTTCCAAAGGCCCACCCTTTCAGAATACGAGTTAAGCCCATAAACAAACATAACCCAAAAATCAACTTTTTCCTCAATAAAACCAACCTTGCAATGAATCCATTGATCCCCAGTGTCCAAGACTTGGATATCAACAAACACAGGATCCCAACAAACCCAAATTCTACCAAGCTCCCCAAAATTGTAATTTGTAGCCAGCTTCTAGTCAGGAATTTTTTTTTCAAAAATAGATTGAGCCTTGTCTTTCTTGACTCTAGTTTCATTAATAGCAAAAAGTCTAGCCTAGGATTTCCGAACAAAATCCCTAAGCTCATGCTTCTTAATACTACTATTCAGACCACGGACATTCCAGGAAAAAAAATTATACATTATAACACCATAACTTGATGTAATAATATTCAGTTCTTGCTATGCATTCCAAAGTTTAAGTTAAACCCCCAATATATCCCATAATTAAAGCGTGAATTGATTCAATGGTTCAACAATTCACATGCACATCATCCAATGCAAAGACCAAACCCACCAATTTAAATTCATTCTCCAAGAAATTATTACATTCATTTTACGTAACTTGGGGTTTATACTCACTAACTTCTCAACTCTTGCAAATTAACCATGTATTTAGCTTTCAAATCATAAACTAACTAACGAACTGCCCGATACGAATGGTGCTGAACAAAATGTGCGCGACTAGTGTGTACGATTTTAGGTGCGACCGTGTGTGCGAATTGAAACCTGTCTCCTTGGGTTTCTTAATCCACCCGATCTATGGCCAGCTTATCTGCGAAGGATGCGACCCCACCTAGGGCTTCTTCTCCTAGTGTGGAATGTAGCAAAGACACGGATCTGATGGAGGGTTTTGCGCCGTCTTCACCAACGAGAGAAAGGACTTCGTCTAAGCTCAGTGAGATCTTCAAGGAAGCAAGTCAGGCTCACGATGTGCTCTCTAGTCTTGATGACATGGTAGACAAGGAAGAGTAACGCGGTCGAAGCCGGTTGGAGTAGTTCAACACTGATATGCTTGATGCCATCCACGCTCGATTTAGGCATTTAAAGGGTTAGAGTCCAGCTAAACAGCCTTTGGCTGTTCGAACCGATATGCCTAAAATTGAAGGTACGAATCCTTCTGATGAGGAAGCAGATATTGATCAAGTTGCATTATTGTTGAGGAATGCGCAGCGTGACAAGGTATTGGCTGAAATCCAAATTGATTTGATTAAAAACGTTATTGCTAACAAAGAGGGTAATAGTGCCGGCTCTCTGTCTAACACCAGTAACATCAAAGCTTCTACGACTATGGAACGAAAGGAATCCTCTGTTGAATCCACTGCAAATATGATATATAAGGGCACCCCATTCGAGACCCGAATGTTGTTCGTAACCCTAGTGGTATGAGAGGCAGGGGAGGTGGGCGTTACCCTTTTCGTGATAGAGGGGGTGCTCGCTCTGGTGGTTAGAGAGCTTACGGGCAAAACTTTCCAGTCCAAAGGTCATGGATAAGGACATGGATGTTGACAGCCCTATAGCTCCAGGTGCGCATAAAATGCTAGATGGTATTCTCGAACCAAAATCTTGGTCTTCTCTCCTTACCAACTGGTCTTCAAGCACTAGTTTGGAGTTCGTGGACGGTCTTGATTCTATACTATTGAGATTGAGAGAAACTTGATGGATGAGAAATCTTGGGAGGATTGCTTGGTGGGCTACTTCTTGGACTCTACCCTTGCTTTTGGTCTTGTCCGAGCTACTACGCAAACTTTGTGGGAACCAGAGGGTTTGGTCGAGGTTCTTGGTACTGATAGAGGTTTCTTCATTTTTATGTTCAAGTCTATGGAAGCAATGGAACACATCTTGGATAGGGGCCCATGGCATTTTTCGGGTAAACTTCTTATCTTGCAATGGGTGGAAAAAAAGTTCAAATTTGCTAAAGAGGCTATTTCCAAAATTCCTATTTAGGTCAAGCTACATGATCTTCCATTAGAGTTCTGGAACCCCCAGTGTTTAAGCTGTATTACAAGTGTATTAGGCGTCTATCTGTACTTGGACCGTGCTACTGACTCTCAGCAAAGGATTTCCTACGCTAGGGTATGTGTTGAGCTTGATGTGGCATGTCCTTTGAAGCACTCGGTCACTGTCAAGTGTGAAGGGGATACAGTTCTAGTAGGTGTGGAATACCAAGGTCTTCCATCTATGTGCTCTTAGTGCAAGGCATTTGGTCTTGACACTAAGAAGTGCAAGCAGCTTAAACTGCCTGTAGATTCATCGGATTGGGTCCAAGCGGGTAAGGGTGAGGAAACCGTTGGAGGTGTTCAGGTTACGGAGGAAAGGCAAATGGATCCATCTCCAGCTAATCTCGTACCATGTGAAATCACTCCTACTCAGGCAAATGCAAGGCTTGGAGTTGTGGCTGACACCATTTGATTTGAGGCAGTTCAACAGGTTCTGTTTGGGATTCCGGGACCTAACCCAGGTGGTGTTGGGACTTGCTTGGTGGGTCAGTCACCTATTACTCGAAGCCAATCGGGTAAGGATTTGGAGCAAGACTCTATTGGGGGGCATGGAACCTCAGCAAGATCCCTTTACTCCGTTGGAGGATAGTGAACCAAAGCCTGCGTCCTCTACTCCAAAGACTAAGTCTGGGTGGGAGGTGAATGGCAATAAGAAAAAGAAGAAGAGGTATCTCCGTTAACCTTTTTTTATTTCTAAAATAATCTCTTGGAATATTTGGGGTCTCAATAGTAGTATTAAGCAACATGAATTGCGTAGTTTTGTTAGGAAAAATCAACCTAAGCTTATGGCTCTTAATGAGACTAGGGGCCCATCTACCTCTAGTACTTTACTCATAGATCTCTGATGATTCCCTTTCGATTTGTCCTTTGGACCTGTGTTTTGATCCTTGGTGGTTCTGTTGTTAGAGTCTTTATTTGGCTGGGGAATATTCTCTCAGTTTATAGAGAATCTTTTACAAGACTTTTGAGGAGAGTATGTCTTCTCCTACTTGAGGTTTGGAGCTTTTCAAGGAGCCGAGCTTCAGTAGGATATTTTTTTTTGGGGATAATTTACTATGACATAAAAAGGAAAAAAATACATGTTTACAAGAAGCATACCCCAGGCCTTACAAACCCAAAACAACAAACAAACAAAAAGACAAACCTGACCAGCACTAGACCGGCTTTAGGCTCAGTCAAAACCAAACAGAAACTAGCAAAAGGACGATGCCCAGACCATAACTAGAGGAAAGGGAATCGGCGCCAACTATCCTGGCAAGAGAAACTAATAATAGACCTAAATTAGAATTCACCAATAGGGGATCATACCAAAAACTGACCTACCCAATTGGGAGAAACAAAACCACAAAAAAAAAAACAAACAAAAAATAAACCAGACTAAAAGGGCCCCAATCCGAATCCAAATGAGAGGAGCTTAACAACCGAGGCACCTGCTAAACAAAACTGGGAGCAATTCACAGCAGTAGTCACAAGAGGAAGAAAGCCCTCACTTACAGCATAGCTAAGAAGCCTAAATAGCCACCTGAAAGGCGCTGCAAGAAAAAACCCTGTACAACTAGCAGGCCGCAACAAACAGCCGGCCACCAACACACACACCCACACACGCACACAGCCCTTACACAGCCGTAAGGGGAAGGTTTATACAAAACCAAAATAAACACCTAAGAAAGTCGTAGGAAAATAGAAAAAATAGCAACAGCTCCGTAGGAACAGCCAACAAGCAAAATGAAAAGAGCTAGCTCAACCAAGAAGACATAAAATGACCTATATATACTAGAAGCTAGGTATAGAGAAGAGAGATGCTATAAACACCCCTCATAGCTAGGGAATAGAAAATCCTGGAGTAAAAACAGGCTTGAGAATAAAAAAAAAAAACACCATGGGCGCAACCTGATAAGCGAGGCTTCTACCTCCGAGGAAAGTCCAAAACCCGAGACACGTTAAGCTCTCAACCGAGGCTTCTTCCGCCTGGGGGCTACCCACACTCGGGACTTGAACACAGGAACAAAATAAGACAATGAAAGCAGAATAAAGAACAGTCATACCCAGAGATATAAATACTGCTAACAACATATTAGAATCTCAACACTCCAAAGAAAAGGGGCTAATCTCACGAAAAGAAACAAACAAGAGTATATCTGAATCTCCAAAAGAAAAAAGAAGCAAATCTCACTACAAATCCACTTGATAGAGCACTACACAAAAGAACAAACCAGTTCAAAAAGTTAGAAAACCTCTCAACACTCTCTTAGATATAGTGTTTAAGGATAGACACTCAACGCTCAGAATAAAAGATCCCAAACCTCACAGCTCCTTAGAATCTCCACTTTGATCTGCACAAGAGCAAACTATAAGAGGACAGAGTAAATACTATATTACCACTGGGTACCAAGGGGATTATGCCCCTCGCACTTCAAGCAGTCCAGCACTGTATCAAAAGGTAAAAGGATTTAGTCATGAGAATCAAAAATGGAATTCAAAAGACCCCAATCCCTTTGGATAACCAAGTTGGGAGACGATATAGGAATGCTACGTCTGGAAGAGCATCTACCTCTAATAAGGTCACAAATCTCCTTAATAACAAACTTATAATCATGCTTGGAACCTTAAAATTTACGAGAGTTACGCTCTTTCCAGATACAGTAGACCGACACAGATAACGCCAAATTCCTAACCATAGAAGTCAGAGACTGACCACTAACGTTGGAAACGAACTTGTTCCACCAACCATCCCAAGAGGACTCAAACCAATCTAAACAACATTTCACCAGAATGCTTTCCCAAACTTTATTGGAGAAAGGACAGTTGAAGAAGAGGTGATCATGGGTTTCCAGGTTACTCGAGCAAAAGCTACACTGGAAATCACAGTTCAAGCCGAACATACGAAGCCTATCACCAGTATTAAGATGACTCCTAACCACGATCCACAGGATAAAATTAACCCTAGGGATGTGGTGCTTAAACCACACCAGGTTATACCAAATAGGCCTAGGCTTATGAATACGAATCTCCTCCCACAAAGCTCCAATGGAAAATTTACCACTGAAAAGGAGCCAGCGAATACTATCCTTTTTAGTCACATCAGGAGCAAACTCAACCTCCCGGGCTAGTTCAATCAAATCCATGGAGACAGCCGAAGGCCATTTCCAAGCATTGCCATCCACAATGGTTTGCACTCTAGCCAACCGGTCCACACTAGAGTCATAAACAATTCTGGAACCCTTTTCTTCAACAATAGGGCCCCATGGGTGCCAATGGTCCAACCACAGAAAGGTGTCAGCCCCATTCCCTATCTCATAATGCACAAAACTCTTGATAAGAGGCCGAAGTTGAAGCAACTTTCGCCAACACCACGACGCTGATTTGGGAATTTTGACCGACCAGAAGGATTCATGCCTAAGGATATTAGACTTAATCCATATACACCACAGGGAGACGGAGCCACCAATGAGGAGGAACCAGATATGCTTAGCAATCGTAGCCTTATTCCAGGTGATAAGGGATTTAATCCCTAGACCACCTTGACGCTTAGGGACACAAACCTCTTCCCAGGCAACCTTAGGATTAGCAGACTTCTTCTCAGGGCCACTCCACAAAAAAGTCCGCATCAATCCCTCAACCTCCTGAAGGACTTTCTTAAGAAGAATAAACAGAGAAGCCCAGTAAACTTGCATAGAGAAAATGATAAAGTCAGGCAACTGTAATCGACCCGCATAAGAGATGTACTTTATAGTCCAAACTTGAATACGCTTAGCAATCTTATCAATGAGGGGCCGACACTCTTTATAAGATAGTTTAGTGGTAATCAAAGGTACGCCAAGGTAATGCACCGGGAGGGAACCCTCTTTAAAACCTATGGTGTCTAGGATATCACGTTTCAGACTGTCAGTAACACCAGAGAAGTAGGCGTCACTTTTGGGTAGACTAGGAGACTGACCCGACATCCTTTGAAAGGAATCAAGGATGCGCCTAATAACACTCACCGACTGGACATTAGCTCGAGAGAAAACCACCAGGTCGTCAGTAAAACAAAGGTGGACAATTTTGTCCTTGCTACATCTCCAATGATATTGGAAAGGCATCTCCTCCGTGTATTTTGTAAACAAACTAGACATAACTTCCATGGCCATAACAAAGAGATAAGGAGAAAGAGGGTCGCCTTGCCTAAGGCCCTTTTTGCCACGAAAAAAGCCATTTAGCTCCCCATTAATACTAATAGAGTAACTAGGGGACGTCATACACTCCCTAATCCTGCTAATCATCCTCTCAGGGAAGCCTATACATCTTAGGGTGGATACCATAAAGTCCCAGCTGACATTATCATAGGTCTTCATGATACAACCTTAAGCGCACATCTTAGACCCCTATTATGCTTATGGTAGTAGTATAATAGCTCTTGGGACAAGAATATATTATCCGCAATATGCCTACCTTTGACAAAAGTAGACTGGGAAGGAGAGATAACCTCGTGCAAGTGATCTTCAATCCGATTGGCAATAATCTTCGAAATGCACTTGTAAATGGTATTGCAACACGAAATAAGCCTATATTTCGTCACAAAGGATGGGTTGGGAACTTTAAGGATCAAAGCGATAAGGTTCGTGTTAGCTTCCTTAAGCATATGACCCGACGCAAAAAAACACGGAATGGCCTTGGTAACATCAACACCCACAACCTCCCAGGCATCTTTAAAGAAGCCTACTGAGAACCCATTAGGGCCAGGAGCTTTATTGGAGCTAAGCGACCACATAACCTGCTTGATCTCCTCATTAGTGACCTCTAAGTCCATACGGGAGGCACTATGCTGAGACAACCTGTTCTTAATAACCCCACACAACTCACTCTCTTCAAAACTAACCTGAGCCGACTCAGTACCTAAGAGGCCCTGGTAGTACTTAACAATATGCTCAGAAATACTTGCCCTGTCAGAATAGAGGGTACCATCCTCCCGAGTAACCACCGAGATCCTAGATCTATTACGATGGGAATTGATGGATTTGAAGAAAAACTTAGAATTCTGGTCCCCCATGTTAAGCCATTGGATCCTCGATTTTTGCTTAAGGATGCTCTCCTCAGCAAGACTGATGGGAATCAAGGTGGTCTTAGAGATAGTGGACAGAGTCTCAGAGAACCGTTGCAAGTTTCAGAAGGGCCAATCACAAGATCAAGAGCAAAGAAGATCAAGAATGCAATGCAAGGATTTGTGCAATCTGTCTAGACCGAGCATGCTAATTTATTATACAAGAATCCACCGTTTAAGATGGGATCACAAGAAGAAGAACCTGCTCCACTTCATGTGATACAAGCTATAGAGAGAAGCACAACCTAATGTTTTGGATCTTAATATTCTTTCTTATGGGCTTGTTGGATTATTTAATTTTTTGGGTTTTGCTTTTAATTATTACAAGAAGACTAATAGTTTGGGCCAAAGTAATTTCGGCCAGTCCATGATTGGATTTAGTTAGATTTAGTTTTGGTTAGCAAGGATTGGTGCAATCGTAGCACATGATCCTAGCACATGTTATCCTACATTGCTTAGAAACAAGGAATTGCTTCCAACCTTCTCCTATATAAAGGAGCCTCCATGTATTATTTTGACATTAATGAAGTGAAGTAAAATTTTCTTTGAGAGAGTTTCACTTGTAGTTCTTGAGTGAACTAAAGAACTTATCAGGGTTTCTTCCTTATGGCGTCCTAACTACAATCTTGGTTCTTGAAACAGGAGTTCAACTGGTCAAGATTTGTTCATTGACTTGATTTTGACGTTCTTGGGTTTAGTTCAAATTATTCGTGGGTTCAAGGAAATTCAAATCCTTGCGGGTTCACATCATTTGGTATCAGTGCTCAGGCTTCAAATCAGATTTATCTATACTTTTACATTCTTTGTTTTGAGTTTTTGTCGAGGTATTTTCTAGGTATCGTTCTTGTCTTTCTTAATTCTTGGTTTTTTCTTGATCCTTGTTCTTTCTTGAATTTTTGTTCCTGCTTGTTTAGCGTCGTTCTTGATTCTTGTCAATTCCTTGTTTTTAATCTTTGCTTGAGTCAATTTGTTTTTATTCCCTTGTTTTAAAAAAAAGGGGGAAGAGAAAATAAAGAAAAAAAAAAGAGAAGTTATTTTTGCAAATAGATATTCAAGTACTTTATGTGGCTAATATAGTGAACCTTATTTTCCAATTGTTTGCGTATATCATCATTTCGTATATCATCGTTGGTATTTTTCGTTTGTCTTTTTACTCTTCCCAACGTCCGTATATTCAGTGTCACTTTTATTCCCTTTTGTTTCTTGGATCTATTGCTAGTTGGGACAATACAAGTTGTTCCTTAGTTGAAGTTCAATTAGTTCTTAAAGAACTTATGAGAGAAACAAGAGCAGTAAAAGGCAAGAGTGGGTGAGCTTATTATCGGGAAAAAGCCAAAAGAGTGCATACACGAGTGGAGTGACCTTATTTGAGTGTAAACACGAAAGGGAGTATGTGAGAATTTATTTCTAACATTTGTTTGTTTCATTAGTTTCAAATAAATGTCTTCCAGGGCTGAAGGTTCAGACGAGCGAAGAGTGCCACTCATGTTGCAGGCTATATAGCAACAACTTGAACGCATGAATGTGGTGTTTAATGAAATCCGGGATCGAATGGATAGGCAAGACGAGCATGCTTCTGATGACGACCAGGAAGTTGAATCCAACGATGAAGAGGATTAAGGTCCTTTGAACAGAGACGGCAGGGTCGTACCAAGAGGCAGAAGGCGTGGTCTAGATTTTCGAAGAGATCCCATATGGTGAGATGGAGTTGACGAAAATCTAGGAAGCATCAAGATGAAGATTCCATCGTTCCAAGGGAAGAATGATTCGGAAGCATACTTAGAATGGGAGAAGAAGGTTGAGTTTTGAGTGCCATAATTACTCTGAGGAGAAAAAGGTAAAACTCGCCGTCATTGAATTTACTGATTATGCTATTATATGGTGGGATCAACTTGTGATGAACAGAAGGAGAAACCATAAGAGGCCTATTGAGACATGGGAGGAGATGAAGGCAATCATGAAGAGGCGATTTGTTCTAAGTCACTACTATAGGGAT
>JAULJZ010012118.1:0-16353 GCA_032270985.1 Heliamphora pulchella | reverse complement strand
TATAATAAAATAAAATCAAATCAGAATAAAATCAATCTAATCAATCTAATATTCTAATCAATCTAAATCTAATATTCTAACAGACCTCACATGCATATGGAAAATTTAAATTATTGAGAAATTTTAACAAAAGTCTAAATATCACTTGATATTTAAGAATTGGTTCTATTTAATTTTTTTTAATAAATTTATTCCCACGACATTAATGTTTGCGGAAAATTTTCTTAAATTACGTTTTCAGAATATTTTATTGACCAAATTTTTTCCTAAATAGGAATAAAAAATCTCACCCCAATTTTTTTTCAAAATCTCTCTTAAAATCTTGCGTCGCAATCACCATAACTCTAACTCCGTCGCCAGCTTCATTCTCCATCGTTGTTATCATCGCCAATCGGGGCATCGTCGTCATCGCTATCAGGGCGTCGCCGTCATTACCGTTAGAGCGTTACCGTTGTTGCCTTGTCGCTATTGTCAATCTCGATGCTGCCATCGTCCTCCCTTGCCGTTGCGATCATTATCCATCACCATTGCTGCCATCATCCCTCGCTATCACTATTAACGATTGTTAAAAGCTCACATTCACTATCACCATTACTACTCTACACTAAGTGTGTTGCTGAATATCGGTTAAGATAAATGGCACATGTATCATTTTCAGTGTTATTACAACATAAATATAACTGATACATGCATCAGTTAGCACTCTGTCTTCTAGCTTTGCCTGTTACAAAAAAAAAAATACAATTAATATATGTATCAGTTGGAAGTCTACCTTGTAGTCAAAGGCGGCAAAGAAGGACGACAGTAAGAGAGGACGACGCTTTGCTCTTTTTATAAACTGTTCGCACGCAAGGAGGATGAAGATGAAGCCAACGAATGTTTGGGTAGCGACAGAGAAGTAGGCGGTGATGGTGGAGAAAGACAGATATGAAGGCGGCAGAGATTTGGGTGGAGACAACGACGAAGGGCGGTAACACAGAGATTTAGCCATAGTAGTGGCAGCGAGATCTGGCCATGACGAAGGTGGTTCGTGTCAGTGGTGAGCGGCAACATCGGCGACGAGGAGCTGGCGGAGCTTCAATTTTGTATAGAGAGAGAGAGAGAGAGAGAGAGAGAGAAGAGTCGGTGCTACTAGGATAAGAAATGAGGAAGATAGATGCAGCGACTAGGGTTTAGATTGTAAGGGATTAAATTTCTTAAATTCAAACTTTAAATATGATAAAAAAAAATAAAAATTAAATCTTTTAAATAGAGATAAATTTGTCATAAAATTTTATCCTGATTTATGATGAGACTAAAACTAGTAAAATAAATATGGTATGACTAAAACTCTTATGAGATCTAAAACAAGACTAATTCTCAAATTTTTATAAATTATTTTTTACGATTGATTATGTGACTCGATTATATGAACCTAAGATTTTTGCATATTTTTTTTATCCAAAATATTATTAATGTTCTAATTATTAATGTTACATAATCAGAATATTAATCTTGAAATTTATCCAGTATTCAAATTAAATGGTTCAAATTCATTTGACTTGTGATCCGCATTACACACTTGAATTTGAACCATTTATTTTAAATTTTGAATAAAATTGTAGATAAATATTCTAGGAACATATGTCTTATTTAGACTGAATTGTAAAAATCGTGCTTATTTTTGTTTCATTTGAACTTTTTCATGTTTTAATTAGGACTTTTTATTTTTTTTAGATAGTCTCGATCGATGAGAGTAATAAAAAAATGTAAAACAATATGATCAAGAAATTTTTAAAACTTATTAAAGACAAAAATAAGTAATATATAATTTAGCTTATTAGCTTATTTTTATCCTTTTAAAAGTATTTTCAACATATTGAGATCATTTTTCAAAAAACACTATTGGCTTGTCTTTGATAAAAAAAATATAAAAAGAGTATAATAATATGATCAAAAATAAAAATAAATTTACTAAGATAAGAAAAGTAATTATTTCGAACGAGGTTACAATGTTTTTCTATTTGGATATGGCATTAAGGGTTCGTTTAGTAATTTTAACTTTTTAATTTTTTGATTAAAAATATAAAAAAATTTAATGTAATTTATTTGACAAAAAGTTAAAAACCTAAAATGTCAAAAAGTCAAATCAATATACTACCTCTTAAAATATTTTATATGTAGGTTCCGTTTGGATAACCTTGCTTATTTGCTTATTGACTTATAAGTCAAAAAATAAGTCACGTTATTTGGGTAGTCAAATAAATGAAAAATCAAATAAGCAAATAAGCTCGTTTGGGTAGGTAAATAAATAAATAAGCCGGCTTATAAACTAAATAAGTTCGTTTGGGTAGCTAAATAAATAAATAAGCAAATAAGCTCATTTGAGTAGCCAAATAAACAAATAAGCAAATGTAGCCAAACGAAGTGGCTTAAATATTTTTTGACTTATTTGCTAATAAGCAAATAAGTCAATAAAAAATAAGCAAGGGATAGCCAAACGGGCCTATATACTCTAACCACTTTTAAAATATAATAATACTCTTTATTCATAATTTATTTATTATATTAGCAAATAAGCTAATAAATAAATAAGCAAGGGATAGCCAAACGGAACCTATATACTCTAACCACTTTTAAAATACAATAATACTCTTTATTCATTATTTATTTATTACCACTACTAACCATATATAGTTTTTAACCTAAATAACTATCTTTAAAAATTAAATTACCAAATAATTGTACTTTAAATTAAATTAAAATTTTTAATTAAAAATATTTTTAAAAAAACTAAGTTTTAAAATAACTGAGAATGGAGCCCCAAATGCATGCATGGCCCAGTTGATGATTAACCCTTCCACAAGAAACCGAATGGTAGACTTGGGAAGACGACTGACGTTGGGTAATGGGACCCCACTCCCTCTCAGGCAAATTATTAGATGCTCTAGGCAAATTATTAGATGCTCTAGGAATACCGCATAAGCGAAAATATTTAGTATTTTTAATAAATAAAAATATTTAATATATATTAAATAAGTTTTTTTATTCTTTATTTATCTAATTAAAATAAATGTATATTTTTTACCCATAATATTTTTTATAATATTATTAAATAAAAATATTATATAAATAATGACATATAATACTTCAAAACTATTGAATAATAAAAAACTTGAATTTTTTTGATAAAGTTGATGATTCGTAGAAGATAGAACTAGTAGAAAGTAGTGCAACTTCTCACCTACTCATCACTCTCAAAAAACATCACCTACACGAAATCAAATCACCCACCACTTGCATGACAAAGCCATTAAGGTTCTGTTTGGAAAAATGTTGCTTACTAGTTTATTTTTGCTTATTTTAGCTTAAAAGTAATAATATAGAATTTGGCTTATTAATTTATTTTTGCTTATTTTTTGTCTTTTTTGATCTTTTTTTTATATTTTGATCAAAAAAATCTTATTTTTTCGGCTCGTCTCAATTAGAAAAGTATAAAAAATATAATAGTTTGACTAAATGATAAAAAAATTTCATTAAAAACAAAAAATTTACAATATTAAATAAGCCAATAAACCAAATTTACCCATTCAGAGCCTAAATGTTGTCAAAATTATTTTTTTGTATTTCAATTTTTTTTTATATAATTTAGCAACTTTTAAGTGAATTTGAATTATTTATTTTAAATTGTGATAAATTTATGAGTAAATTTTATGAGTTTACTAATACTAAAATAAATAGAAGTATTTTCATACCATATGACCCTGCTCTATATATGTGGCAAGGATTACATATTCCAAAAATTAAATATTTTTCTATTATTTTCAATATATACTCTCTTAGATATGTTTTGAGATTTTTTGTGCATTGAAATTTTTACTCGATTTAATAACTTAATTTCAACGCATTGAGATAAAAAAAAACATGATAATATGGAAACAAAATATTCATGCTCTACATGATAAGTGATCACTTATTTTGAATATTATATACTTTTCTCTCTTAATTAATTAAAAATTGTTAAATATCTCTTGGAATTTTTATATTTCAAGATTCTCAAATGTGTTTGTTTGGTAATTACCTAACTTAATGCCAAACCTTTTTTTTTGCTTTAAGCTAAATCGTTAAAGTTCATTCACCAAAAAGTGACTTTAAATTATTTTGTAGAAAAAAAAAATTATAATGTGATATCTTGACATCCTACATCAGAAAGGGAGAGGGAGTTCCTGAGTTATAAAAGAAAAATCTTGAACCCTTACATTTAACGAGACATTTTTTCAGGTGGTAGAAATCCTAACAGAACTCCGCAGTTAAGCGTACTTGGCCGGGAGCAATGTAAGGATGGGTGACCTATTGGGAAGAATAAAATCGTGAGGGTTTTTGTCTAAAACGAACAATATCGTTGCCATGTAAAGGATCGAGGTGTTACAGATGGTATCAGAACCGACTCTCCTCACCTCCGAGTATGGGCCCTTGCGGTCTCGCGTGACACGTAAGCGGGCTACTGAGTGGGATGATCGATAAGGACTGGCAGGCTACCGGAACTGGCAGACTACTGTACGTGAACATGCAACCCTAAGGGGGTGGGTTGTGATATCCTGGTATCCCACATCGAAAAAGGAGAGGGAGTTCCTGAGTTATAAAAGAAAATCTTGGACGGGAGTTCCTGGTATCCCAATGAGGTTTTTTCCCAGGTGGTAGAGATCCCAGCAGAACTCCGCAGTTAAGCGTGCTTGGGCGGGAGCAATGTAAGGATGGGTGACCTCTTAGGAAGAACAAAACCGTGAGGACTTTTGTTCAAAACGGACAATCTCGTTGTCATGTGAAGGATCGGGGTGTTATATATAATTTAACAATTATTTTTCTATAACTTTAAATTAAAAAATAATCAATCGATTTTAAGCTAGTTACCAAACAAATCTTAATCCACCTATTTACAAAAAATAAATTATTTTTGATGTGAGTCATAATTAAAATAAATTTGAACAAATTACCCATAAAATTATTCATAATTTGAAACAAATGACCCAAAATGAATTGTTTCTCAAATAAGTCATAAATCCGAATAAATTATCATAAAATTACTTGTAATTTAAAATAACTAACTCAAGATAAATTGTTTTTAATAAAAAAATAAGTAAATTTGAATTATTTATTTTGAATTAAGAATATTTCGTAAATAACTTTTATGGGTATACACTGTTGCTAAAATGAATCTCTCTTCATAGTCATAGCTACCCATATATACAATACTGAATGCCCGCCCATACGCAAATCAAACACCTCGGCCATTCTCTTTCTCTCTGCGTAGATTGAAGTTTCAGAACTGAGAAAGAAACTTCAAAATTTACGATAAAAATGTCTCAACTGGGAAGCGAGTGTTCATCGCCGGCGACTGAGACGCCGTTTTTGGGGCCGAGAAAGACCACGGAGCTCCAAGAACTCAGCCGGAGACCCAAACACACCATGTCTCCGACGCTCGCCGAGCTCTTCCAGCTTGTCGGCGACTCAGAACTCAACGACGATTCGCCAGCGCACCGAGTGCTCAACGTTCTCGACCACCCCACTTCCGTTCCGTTCGTTCTATCCTTCAACAATCTCACGTACAGCGTGAGAGTTCGCCGGCGAATGACGCTTCCGGCTTGTTTCAGGAAGACGACTGAGCTGGACTTGCCGGAAAACATGACGGCGAGGAGTAACGATTGCAACACGAAGGTTTTGCTAAACGACGTCTCCGGCGAGGCGAGGGAAGGTGAGATTATGGCGGTTTTGGGTGCGAGTGGGTCCGGGAAATCGACGTTGATCGACGCTCTCGCGGATCGAATCGCGAAAGAGAGCTTGAAAGGAACCGTCACTTTGAACGGCGAAGTTCTGGAATCTAAGCTTCTGAAAGTGATATCTGCTTATGTTATGCAAGAGGATTTGCTGTTCCCGATGTTGACAGTGGAAGAGACGCTCATGTTCTCCGCCGAGTTCAGGCTTCCTCGTTCTCTCTCGGCGTCGAAGAAGAAAGCCAGAGTTCAAGCTCTGATCGATCAACTCGGGCTCCGAAGTGCCGCGAAGACGGTGATTGGAGATGAAGGGCACAGAGGCGTTTCAGGCGGCGAACGCCGGCGAGTTTCAATCGGAATCGACATAATTCACGACCCGATCATCTTGTTTCTCGACGAACCAACGTCGGGGCTGGACTCGACGAGCGCGTTCATGGTGGTGAAGGTGTTGCAGAGAATCGCGAAGACCGGAAGCATCGTCATCATGTCCATACACCAACCCAGTTACAGAATCCTCAACCTCCTCGACCACCTGATCATTCTATCCCGCGGGCAAACGGTTTTCAGCGGCTCGCCGGCGAGTCTGCCGGAGTTCTTCTCCGAGTTCGGGAACCCAATACCGGAGAAGGAGAATAAAACGGAGTTCGCTCTCGATTTGATTCGAGAGCTTGAAGGGTCTTCAGGGGGAACCGAAACTCTAGTCGATTTCAACAAATCATGGCGGATGAAGAAGAACCTACTCAACAAAAACATGAAGAATGGAGCCAAACTATCGTTGAAAAACGCCATAAGTGCGAGCATTTCGAGGGGAAAACTTGTCTCCGGCGCGACCAACGTCGATTCCAATTCCAACCTCACATCTCTAGTCCCAACCTTCGCTAACCCTTTCTGGATTGAAATTGTCATCATCGCGAAAAGATCGGCGACGAACTCCCGCCGGGTGCCTGAACTTTTCGGGGTGCGATTAGGGGCGGTCCTTATCACCGGAATCATTCTCGCTACCATCTTCTGGAAACTCGACGATTCGCCGAAAGGAGTGCAAGAACGAATTGGGTTCTTCGCATTCGCCATGTCCACGACCTTCTATACTTGTGCAGAAGCCATCCCAATGTTTCTAATGGAACGTTACATCTTCATGAGAGAGACGGATTTCAACGCTTATCGCCGTTCGTCTTACGTTCTTTCTCACTCTTTAACCTCCATCCCTTCCATTCTCTTCCTCTCTCTCACATTCGCAGCCATAACCTATTGGGCGGTGGGTCTCGCCGGCGGCGTCTCCGGCTTCCTCTTCTTCTTCTTCATGATCGTCGCCTCTTTCTGGGCCGGAAGCTCCTTCGTGACGTTCCTCTCCGGTGTCGTCTCCCACGTGATGCTGGGCTACACAGTCGTCGTCTCCATTTTAGCTTACTTCCTCCTCTTCAGCGGCTTCTTCATCACCCGGGATCGGATCCCTCCGTACTGGATATGGTTCCATTATCTCTCTCTGGTGAAATACCCATACGAAGGGGTTTTGCAGAACGAGTTTGACGATTCGAGTAAATGCTTCGTGAGGGGAGTTCAGATCTTCGACAACTCACCGTTGGGGGATTTTCCGACGGCATTGAAGCTTAAGTTGTTGAAGACGATGAGCGACACTTTGGGGATGAACATTACGAGCACCACCTGTTTGACGAATGGTTCCGATGTGCTGAAGGCGCAGGCAGTCACTGATTTAAGCAAATGGAATTGCTTGTGGGTCACGTTTGGGTTGGGTTTTTTCTTCAGAATTCTTTTCTACTTTGCTTTGGTGCTCGGAAACAAGAAGCAGAGGAAGTAATAGAGAGAGAAAGCTTAGCGTGTGATGAAGCAGCTCTGTGGAGTGTGGAGACCACAATTGCAGACAAAAAAATCATTTGGTGGTAATCACTAATTTGTCTGGTTTTTTTTCTTCTTCTTAATTTAGTTTGATTTAGGATAAAGAGAAAAAGAAAAAAAAAAGTAAGAACTTCATGTGCACAGCTTTTGCTTGTAATGTATTTTCATTGATCTTTATATTGGGTGTTTGGGTAACTGTATTTATGAATTTAAGATAAATAGTTGGGTTGGTTTAATAAGTATTTAGAGAACATGTTTGAAGTTAAGAATTCAAAGAATTTATTGAGTCTGGCCTGGACTTTGTATCCCACTTATGATGAATAACTAGTCCAAGGGAGTGTGTAATATTTTGTCCATGAAAAGATAATTTTTTTCTCTTCAATTTTATTTTTGCTATAACTACAATGAAGAGAATAATATCCGGTAAGACTTTAAGATTAGATGGTATCTCTATAGAGTTGTGAAAATACACAAGTAAAGTGAGAGCGTCTCAGTTAATCAAGTTATTTAATAAAATCATAATAATTAAAAAAATGCTTGAAAAGTAGAGAAACAGTACTCTAGTGTCTATATATAAAAATAAATAAGATATTAAAAATTGAATAATTGTAAATGTATTAAATTAATGAGTCAAACAATAAAATTATAAAAAAAAGTGATTGAACATTGTCTAAGACTAACAACAATAGTGTCACAGAATCAGTTTGATTTTATGCCTGGTAAATCAACTATGTATGTAAACAATTCACCTACTAAGTAGATTAATAAAAAAGCATAGAAAAAATAAGACATATTTTTATGATTTTTATAGATTTAGAAAATATTTATAATAAAGTTACTAGAGATATTATATGGTGAGCATTAGAGAGAAATAGAATGACAAAAAGGTATATCGATGTGATAAGAGAGACATATATGATAAAGTCGTCACAATAATTATATCAGCTACAGAAAAAACAAATAAATTCTCGATTATAGTAAGATTACACCAAGGTCGACTTTGAGTCCTTATCTCTTTATCTTAATTATGAATGAATTAACTAAATATATTCAGAATGATATTTCATTGTGTGTTGTTTGTCGATAATATTGTATAAGTGAATGAGATTGGGAGTAAAGTTAATGCTAAGTTAAAATTACAGCAAACGACTATAACGTGTAAATGTAGTTATGCAGCAAGGGGTTTTTTAATAGCATGGTTTTGCTTATACATGGCAAAATAGAGTAAAATACAATAAAAAAGCAAATAACTAGCAGTGGTGTAAACATGGTAAAAGGCACCAAGCAGCTATCCAATAAGGACTTTTTTCTAGTAATTTTATTATTCCTATCTAATTCTTATAAAATAAATAAATATTGAATTAAAATTGTATGAGATAATTCCTTACTTATTGGAGTAAATAAACACAATACTAGACTAAAGAGTGACATCTAAGGAAGGAATTTGATGTCTTATGACTACTAGTCTTGGGACATTTAGTCTATGCTAATTTTGTCCAAGACTCCAACTATTGCCTGAATATTATGAATTGAATTGTTAGTGTAGTATTTTTTGTAACGAATAGTATTTCAAAAAAATATTATTGATTTGACAAAATCACCTATCTTGCTCACAAATTATCTTTAATTACTCAATATACACCCCTCACCACCTCATCACCCTTCTCAACTTCAGTTGCTGTCGTTTTCGACGACTATTGGGACCGATTTTGGCAACTTTTGGGGACTATTTTCTAACAATTTCTCGACGATGGGTTTTCGGCGACTTTCTAGCGACCTCCGATAATCTTTCCAATAACTTTTTAGAGGACTCACAGAACAGATAAATTTCACTGAATGCTTTATTTGAATAGTAAAATTAATTTATGTTCGCTCCAACACTAGCATCACTAAAGATAAATTTCATTATTCGATGTATTCAAATACTAAAATTTATTTATATTTATAAAATTATATTATATTTATCGTTATTGCCCATTCACTATAATGACAACACAAAGTGATAAATATTTACTTTTTTTGTATTTAAAAAGTTAAAATTATCTATGGTTTAAAAGTCATCGGAGCAAATTGTCGAAAGTCGTCAAATGTGATCAATGCAAAGTCATCATAGTTGGTCACATAGAATTCGTCGAAAATTGTCACCAAAGGTGGTTGTCGAGGTCGCCTGTGGTGGTAGAAGTAGAGGGATAGGGTTAAAGTTTTTTTTTGTTGAATTTAATATTGTATGAAATATTCATTATAGCCTTTACACTAAAAGTTCCTAAATAATATGTTATTTTGTTTAATATGATTTTAGTAACATTATTAGAAAATCACAAAGAAGTGAGTTAGTGATAGTCTCAGGATTATTAAATCCACTTGGATGGTACGTGGGATAGTAATAATTCTAAAATGATGGCTTGTATTAGTTAGAAGGGACAATTTGATAGTCCAATCTTCCTTTCAAAGTCAAACCAAACAAGGGATTAGATCAAATTATTCTCATAGGCTTTGTTTATTTTGAGAGATCAGATGAAGAAGAATAGACGAATAGACAAGGCTGATTCACTAAACTTTTTTTGTCTCCTTGGTATTACGTGTTCCATGTATGTATTGCAGCATTCAGATTAATAGTTCGATGAATGAGGGATTGATAATTTTTCATTCATGGTATTAATAATATCGGGTCCCTTTAGTATTATTAGTATTAGGTTCCAAATTATCTTTCCTCTTTATCTAACGATAAAAAATAATTTTATAATTTTTATTTCATTCTTTATCTCACCCTAGCTAAATATGAATTAAATTTTGTATGTTATACATAATCTCATTCATATTCTCTTAGTATGTCAAAATGTGGGATCTTAGTATTATTAATTCCTTATATTTTATTTAATCCTATTCTTAATAATGAACAAGTACATATAGTTCAATCCCACTATTTTAATCTTAAAACAAGTGTAACTATAGATTGTGACCGAGAAGAAGTAATTATAAATTTCAGTATAAATTAAAAGTATTTTCTAAAGTTGTAAATTTATATATTTAAATTTATGTTTGTTAATTTAAAATAAAAAACTATAAGTAAAAGGCAATAAGTATATTTATTTGGATACTCCAACTTTTTGTTGAGTTATATGTTAAAGCTAAAACTATAAGTAAAAGGCAATAAGTACATATGTTAATGCTCAAGCAAACACATTTATTATAATTTAATGAGTGTGTTTTTTTGTTATTTTATTTTTATTTTTAGTTATTATTTTTTATTTTTTGTTTAAATTTTTTTATTTTTTATTATTTCTCATTAAGACGATTTCAAAAAGTAAAAACTTTTAACCAAAAACTTTGAAAAAATCAAAAAAAAAATAAAAATAAAAATCACACAAATTAATACAAATGAAGCCATTATAAGAATAGCTAAAGCTTTTTAGCTTTAGCCCCTCTTTTTCATCACTAAAAAATTAGATTTTGTTTTTTAAAAATAAGCTTTTTAAGTTAAGACTATTTGGCATCTCTGAAAAATTTATTAATTTTTTTAATTTTTTTTAAAAAAAAATCTATACAAAAAATCCCAAATACACTAACATTTTTCATTTGAAAAATTACCTTTACTCTAAAAAATAAAATAAAATAAATGTCATTATCTCAAACACTATAATTTAATATAAAAAAATAATAACTTATTAAACATTTTGACAAAAAAATTCAAAAAAAAAAAGACTATTCAATAAAAATCATTCTAAGACATCTAATTTATTTCTTTAATTTTTTTAAAATTTTCGAAAAAATAAATTTTTAGGACATTCCAAACAAAAATTTAGTAAAGTTGGGTTATTAAAAGGGCACAAAATCAAAAATCAATTCGAATTGGGCTTTTAGATTGGAAGAAATTTGGGCCGTTCACAACCAGCCCTAACTTCATATAGCAGTTAGTTCAGCTGTCCGCCCAAAACGACTCAAGCCAGTCTTATCTTCAGAGCTCCGCCGCCACGCTCAAGCAAAAATGTCTCTCGCCGCCGTCGCCGTGGTGGCTCCGCCTTATTTCCCCACCGTACGGTCGGTACAAAACCGGTCAAGGCAGAGAGAAAACACGAGGACCAAGACAAGACGAACCAGGAACGGCGGTGGCGATCCGCTCGGCTTTGGCGGCGAGAGGAAGGAACCACCGTGGCAGTGCGTCCAGGGTTGCGGTGCATGCTGCAAGCTCGATAAGGGTCCCTCCTTCGCCACCTCAGAAGAAATTTTCCAAGACCCTTCTGACATTCAGGTCTCGGCTCAATCTTAAGCACTTCTTATACTGTTTTTTGAGCTTGTGTTGCTTAATTTTTTTTTGTTTTTGTTTTCTGTATACATATATTTACATCCTTTACATCTATTTCTATACTTATTATATTAGGGTTTGTTGAGTTGCCAGTGATTCACGAGAAAAATAAAGCAAAGAAAATAAAGAAAATAAAATATAAATTAATTAATTTTCCTACCTATTTAGTTTGCAAGAAAGTTAATAGCAGATTCAATTTTAATTTTCTCGTGATGCATAATTTTATACTTTTTAAATGTTTTGTTTAATGAAAAAATGTTTCATGCAGCACAAGTGTTATCCTGATATTCACTTTTCCTTGCAACAACTGAACACAAGTGCAGAAAAATAAAACAGTGATTTTTTTTTCATTTTCTTTTCCTATTTCGTTAAATGAACGAAGCCTTAAGAGAGAGCACATACTTGGTATCTTTTTAGGCCTTGTTGGATAATCGGTATGAGATGAGTAAAATTGACAATGAGGTGAGATTATATATGGGATTATTATGGAGGAGAGATTATTGATGATGAAGCTAATGTAATGTTGGAGAATAAACTTGATTTAAACTCTTTACACATATTTTTAGGTTTTTTAATATTCTATGTTCATGTACTTAGAAGATTCATAGAGTTGTAGAGTCGTGTTCATCAATGTACTTGAAAAGTCAAGAATATACTTAGTTATTAGGTTCATGTACTTGACTAGATTCATATTTGTTAAAACGTATATAAAGTCATGTACTCAAGTTATTTGATTAAAGTGGAATCAAATTTTGAGATCTAAAGTATTCCTCTTCCCTCTTTTTTAATAATCTCTTTACCTCTTGTGTTAGTCCTTGAATTCCAACAAAGCAGTATCAAAGCTACTACGTTCTTTGGGAATTTGATTGAGTATCATGATATGCTGCGTATGGAAGAATTTCCTATGTGGTTTTATAGTAAGAAATTGATGTTCTCTAATTATAAAAGAATGAGAACTGTTCTCTTTCATAATTTGAAAACGTGTGATTTATATGATGTAATTGAAAAAGAGTCAAGTAATGGCTTGCCTCCGAGAATTCGAGAGAAGAAAGAGAAGAAAGCACTCGAAGTTCTCAAGAAGGCAATACATTCAGAGATCTGGAAGCATATCAGTGAGATAAGATCTTCAAGTAGTGTTTGGAACATGCTCGATCATATTGCCTCCAATTATGGTGAAGAGGTTTTGCCCATTGAGTATTGGGCTCAATGCTTTAAAGCATATGAGTTTGTCAAAAAAGATTGTAATTTTGTAAATATACCAATAGTGGGTGTAGAGGAATTTTATCACACTGAAACTAAAAAATTTAAAGAGAGCGAAGTTGAAAGAGAACATGAAGAAAATTGTTGTACCATAGTAGATTGTGGAAAAGAATATCATGTTGTTGAAGAAAAGGAAGTTGAAGATATAAAAATTAAAGACCTTGAGAAAGTGGAAAAGAAAGATGCAAAGGAGCAAATGTTTGAACATGAGGAGACCTCATCAGAAAAGAAATTTGAGAATGAAGGAATTTCTGAAAATATAAGAGAAGAAAGTATAGTGAAGGAAAATATGAAAGAGATTGGAAAGGTTGATAGTGGTCATGAGTTAATCCCATGTATGTTTTTGCACTTTATGCCAAATGAAGAAGTTTTAATTGATTTATTTTCATTGAACATAAGAGAAGTGATGAATCTTTTCAAAGTTAAGGATACTGAAGCTGAATTACTTGAATTTATAAGAAAATATTTGTGTTTAACAAGAAATGAAAGTAAGGACCATCTTTTAGAAAAATTTTGCAATGCTAATGCTTTTGTTGAAAGCCATATGAACTGTAACATGGCATTGAAAGTAGAGAATGGTTTAAGTGATACTGGTTGGATAAGTATGGAGAAATATTTTGATTCACAAAATCAATCAAAAGAAAAGTTCAAAAAGTATGGAAAGTTGAAGGAATATGAAGATCAACCACAATCTCGTTTGAAGAAAATGATGAAATGTATATTTAAGAAGACAAGATTCAAACCAAGCACATCAATGGAGATTGCTATAAGTATGGTAGCATTAAGAATGATTGAAGTTTCATGGATTGAAGGAAATTATGAAGTTCAAGTTTGTGAAGATTTTATATCTCTTGAAGTTTGATACTTAATGAAGGTTTTAATACAAAATCAAGTTTAAGGGAGAGTGTTGGAGAATAAACTTAATTTAAACTCTCTACACATATTTATAGGTATTTTAATATTCTATGTTCATGTACTTAGAAGATTCATAGAGTTGTAGAGTCATGTTTATCGATGTACTTGAAAAGTCATGAATGCATTTAGTTATTAGGTTCATGTACTTGACTAGATTCATATTTGTTAAAACCTATATAAAGTCATGTACTCAAGTTATTTGATTGAAGTAGAATCAAAGTTTGAGATCCAAAGTATTCCTCTTCCCTCTCGCTTAATCTTTTTAACTATCGTGTTTGTCCTTGAATTCCAACAACTATTCCTCTTATGTTTGTTTGGAAAATGAATTGTACGATATATTAAATTTATATATTTCTTTTTTTGCTCTTATGCAACTAAAGATTAAAATTTTCTAAAATAGTTTATTGTCAATGAAATTAAGTTAAAGTATGAAACTCTTCCGATAAAATTTTTTATGTTTGGCTGAAACGGCATAGGTAAAAATTCATTTTTATGCATAGCCCTTTGATCAAATAGGTAAAAATTGCCCATGTTTACCCTCTTACACTTCCATTGATCAAATAGTTCACATGTTTAATATCATATTCTTCTAGGACCTGCTGAGGGAGACGACAGTGATATTTTCTGGTTTTCTTTTTTTCTTTTTTTTGTTGTTGTTGTTGTTGTGCCATGTAGTTCAGTTGGTTTCAGTTTTTTCTTCGTTTCTCTTTTCCCCTTCAAGTTTCTTAGCAAAGAAAGAAAAAAAAAATGGAGCTTTGTGAGCTTTTTAAAACCAAACATGGTATTACAGGACCCACAGTAGTTGTAGTCCAATCGTCAGTCATCAAACTGGACCTTGAAGTAATACCCTCACTTGGTATTACTTTTAATTTAAAGTTGTGAACTTCTTATTTTTTCCAAAATACCCTTAAAACTTTCTTTTCATTACTTAAATGATAGACTGCCAAGCCTTCTTGTCTTGAGGATTGGAAATCCCAAGAGGATTAATTTATGTTCCTCAAACGCCAAGAGCTTAATGAGGAGTGAGGAGCATTTTATGTAATTGAGATTTCCCTGGATTCTCCGCCTGAATTGCCGCTTTCATTCAATCCAGAAGAGCCTTGGTTCACTTAAAAATTATAATTGCTCACAATTTTAAAATTTAATTTAACTTTTTTAATTGCTTTAATTTTTGAATGCACACTTGCACATGCATGTGTGTATGAATGGCTAAGCTTATGTTTGGCTTAGCTTTTCTTAAAGGCTTTTTACTTAAAAGCCTTTAAAATAGCCCACTGGTTTGGCTAAATTCGTTTTTTTTACATGTTTTTACATTTGCTTTTTTATAGAAAAGGCCAAAAAGTCTAAAAAAAGATTAGTCCAAACACAAGCTAAGTATATATATGAATTTGTCCATTTATGTCTATACCCGACGCACACAGACCTTAACACACTCATGTATCTATGAAACTGTGTTGCTCAATTTTTTTGTATATCTATACACATCATTTTGAATATGTAAATCTATATATATATGGTATATATTTTAAGTGGGATAATTCCCACACAAGAAAAAAAATCCTTTGAGCTCTTGACTCAATATACACTTAAATATCTCAACTTTTAATTTTATATATTAGGTATCGAAACAATTCAATTTTTATCAATTAACACCCATCAAACAACCATTAAAAAATGAACGAAATTAGTTGACGTGAAAAATAAAGATTAAACCCACGATTTGTCATGTCACCTAATCCTGTTTATATTTTTTTGCAGCGTTTGACACTAAGATGTTAATTGATCAAAATCAAATTGTTTAGGTACCCAATTAATAAAATTAGAAGTTTACGTATCTAGTAGATGTTAAGTCAATAGTTCTAATTTTTTTTTCAAAAAAAATTATCTTCTAATTGTTATGGATTTCAGCTTTATAGAAGCCTAATAGGTCCGGACGGATGGTGTATACACTTCGATAAAACTTCACGGACATGCTCCATTTTCTCCGGTGAGCATTTTGCTTTATTATGTGGAGAATGTTGTTAGCTTCATCCTTGAAAACTAACAGATGATGGTGTATTTATGTTTCAGATCGTCCATATTTTTGTCGCGTGGAGCCAGAAAATTTTCAAACATTGTATGGAATTGATAAGAAAAGGTTCAATAAGGAGGCATGCAGGTGCCACACTATGATTCCCATTTCTTTTCTATAAAGCCTTATGACACTTGATTGTTGATTTTTGAGTAAAAGGTACTAGTTCTGACTTTTGAGTCAGAGCGTGTACAAAATTC
>JAULJZ010012107.1:0-16353 GCA_032270985.1 Heliamphora pulchella | reverse complement strand
TTGAACCTTTTGAGATAAAAATCATTTCTTTTTGGCTAAGGTGTCAACTTTGATTGTTCAAAATGTGTTAACACTTTTATTTTAAAAATATAAAATATTATCCATTTAAAACTATTTATTCTTAGAAAATGAATTATGAAAATCTTCAAAATCAAATTAAAAAGCCCTTGGGCTAACAGGTCCAATACTAGTGGTTGCCATAAAAACTCTTAGACAGTTAAGTACAAAACAAGAATCCAAGCTCTGATACCAATTGTTAGTTCAGGCAACCCAAGAGGGAATGAATTAGGTTTTAAAATAATAATAACAATTTTAAAAATCTTTTATAAAACCCTTTAATTTCCCAAGCAAATATGGTAGGCAATAAAGCAATAATAAAATTTAAAAGGTTAGAGAGAAAGAAAATGAACTAGACACTATGATTTATAGTGGTTCGGATTTTTTCAAGCCTACGTCCACTCCTCAAGACTCCCCTTGAGAATATACCCTAGGATCGAATGATTCACAGGTGCATTCAAAAGCCTTTTACAGCCTCAAAAAGATTCTATAAAATAATTCTCTATTTTTTTCTAATCTCTTTTGAGCTTTTCTTTAAAGAGGATCACTCACTTTCTTAAAGGATCTAGGGTGACTCACCCTTTATTACAATAAATGAGAGAATCAAAGGTTCACTAACTCACTCTCTTTACAAATAATTGGAAATAAATGAACAAGAAAGTGTGAGAAATGGCTGGAGGAGTAAATGAGCAATAAATGCTTTCTTAAAAATTTTGAGCTTTCGATTCAAGCAATAGAACAGTGTCTTGTTCTTTAAAGCTTTGAAAATTAACTCCTTATATAGCCATCTGAAGTAAATAACTGCTAGTGGGTTGGTCGAGGCAATTAATGCTTTGAAATCCAACCGTTAAAACCAGCGCGAGATTTGAAATCTCTCGCAAGTGTCGACATAAATTCATTAGGTGTCAACACAAAATGTCTAGGGCTTGGTTCTTCAAGTGGTTGTGTCGACTTAGATCTTCATCGGTGTCGACCCAATTTCTACTTTTACCTCACCCACACAGTGGTGTCGACTCATAAATCATTTGATGTTGACCTAGTACATTTCTTCATATTTCTAGGTGATACTTTGGTGTCGACTTAAAATTGTTTTGTGTTGACTCAGAAAGTTACAGTCAACCTCGAAACTTTTAGAGTTAACTCATCTTGGTTTGGCGTCAACTCAAAAAATCTCAGACAGTCTCAGTTGTTTTGGTGTCAACTCATTTTCGTTTTGTGTCAACCAAAACTCTTGTTTTCGAAAGGAACATTTATGTCGACTCAGAAAACTTTGGAGTTGACCCTTTTTGACTTGGAATCAGGAAATGGCATGTAACTTTGGTGTCGACTCATTTTATTTCTCGAAGGGTGTTTTGGTGTCGACTCATGAGAATTTGGTGTCGACCCATAAAACCCAAAGTTTGGAACCCAAAGGACCATTTGGTGTCGACTCAAAATACTTTGGTGTTAACGCAAAATGAATCCCGGTCCAATACTGAAGGTGTCGACCCAAAATCATTTGGTGTCGACTCATTTTGAGTTCTTGAAGCATCTTAAGCAAAGTAGTTAATGTATCGATTCTAAATTTCATTTGTGTCGACAGACTTGAGAATTTCAGGTGTGCTTTACCTTAAGGTGTCGGCCAAATTATCAATTGGTGTCGACACAAAACGTTCTTCACAAGAACACTGAGTGTCAACCCATTTGATGCAAAGTGTCAGTACAAATGACATATTGTGTTGACTCATTTGCCACGTAGTGTCAACACTTACCTTTTTAGAAAAATTTAAATATAATCTTTTTAAATAAATTTACTCATAAGAAAATAAATTATTAAAATCATCAAAATCTCATTAAAAAGCCCTTGGGCTAACATTGGTGATATTGGATCAACCTTTCTTCTTTGACCTTCCATTCTTTCTTTGCTTGAGACACGACCAAGGCTAAGTCTCCAATAACTTCTAACTTTCTTGCACCTAGTTCTAAGGTTGCTTTCAATCTAACTAGGCGTGCTCCGTACTTGGCTTGTAAGCCAAAGGAAAGTAGGAATCATCGAGGGTGATTAGGAGTATCCCTATCCCATACCCGTATTGGTTTGATGCTCCGTCAAAATATAGGGTCCACAGATCCTTCTTGATTTTTAACACTTGTTCACTGGGAAACTCAAACTTAGGTTCTTCTTCCCCTTCAATAGGATGGTTGGCCAAGAACTCTACAACGGCTCTCCCGTTTACTGATTTTCTCCTGACGTACTGCAAGTCGAATTCAGCTAGCATCAGCAACCAACAGACTAACTTTCCTGTCAATATTGGCTTCTAAAAGAGGTACTTGAGCAGGTCCATTCTTTAGATTAGAACAACTTGGTTTGCTACCACGTAATGGCGTAACTGTTAGGGTTGTATACCAAAAACTATGTTTTAGATTTTTGGTATAGTTTTTATTTATTAATAAAAATTATTTTTCCATTTTAATAAGAATTATTATGAGTAATGTATGCATTTTATTATTCATTTAATATTGTGTATGGGTGTCTTTTATTCTACATAATATTTAGTCTAGTGTGTGGAATTTGGCTTACATACAGAAAATCAGATTAAAGGTTTTTGTAGAATATAAGTTTTTGGTTCACAGTTTAGATGAAATTGGATAAACCATCAGTACGACTATAGTACATAGTTTTAGAAAACCTTTCTTGGTTACGGGGAACAGATAATAGCGTTGTCTATTATTCTGAATCGCTGTGCTAATACACTTTGTGTGTATTGAACAGGACCACATTGGGGTAATTAATTTTATATTGATAATATAAATTAATTCACATGTAGCGATTCGGCCTCTTTTTATTTTAAGGATTTAATTAAAACCTTGCTTTGAGACCTCCGGTGGATTTGAGAAAGGTGTTAATTTGGAGGGAGAATTTAAAATTTTAATCATGTAATGATGAATGGTGAAGGCCAAGAATCGTATAGTGTATAAGAATATTGTGGCAAGGCATTTGGCTTATGCTTGGGTTCAGTTTGGCAGCTTCTGTTTAGTTTTGCAATTAGTGTAGACCGCTCGAGGGGTGGGGAGCCCGCTCGAGCGGAGAGGTGGCCGAGAGGTTCTCTGGTAGGAGACCGCTCGAGCGGTGGGGGGTCTGCTCGAGCGGACTGTCACAGATCTGACTTTTAAAAAGTCACATGAGGATCCCTTTTCTCATTCTTTTCATATCTCTCTCTCTAGAGTGTGGGTGAGAGCTAGGGTTTAGGTTTGAGAGTTGTTAGAGGCTCGTTTGGCTCCTCCTGATAAGTTTTCTTGGCTTTCTCTCGATGGCTCAAGCGTTAGAGACCCGGGCTTGGCGTTGGATAAGCTTTTCTCACCGTTCGATTGGAGATTCTTGTGGATGGGGCTCGTTTGAAGCTTTCTTGTGTGGATCTAGCATCCCTTAGGTATGATCTATGACTTTCTTAGAATATTTGTGTGATATGTGTTGTGTTCTCCATTTTGTAAACATAAAAGCATGAAATGCATGTTTTCACAGCCTTAAATTGAAGATTGACGATAATGAGGGTTTAATCTTGAATCTATGAGGGATTTAACATGTTTTTATCGCGACGATATCATTTATGGGGTTGGATTACACAAATGAAAAACTAGGGTTTGGAATTTGGGCTAACACCATGAGAAATTGGGAGTTTTAAGTTTAAAGAACCAATATGATAAAATTAATGGAATTATTTTTTAAATTGGGATTTATTATGACCCATTGTGAAATTATTTCATAGAGCTAAGTGACACTTGTTCATGTAAAGCATATATTGTGGGTTTTATTAAATAAAACCAATGATTTGGGAATTCAAAATTGATGTGAGTAGTTAATTTCGGATTGAACCATAAAATAATGGAATTGTGAATAATGAAATTATGTAACAATATGAGTTTAGCGAGAGGAACCTTTAGGGTTGGACTCGCATGTGTATGTGATATGAGTTTGGTGAGAGGAACCATTTGGGTTGGACTCACACGTGTGTGTTATTTTATGATACGATAAAAAGGACCGGTTGTGGATCCAAGGGATCGTTTAAGGTTGGGCACGAGTTGCTCCTCGGTGAAAGAACAAAAAACTGCGCAGATTGGGTTCTCTGCCTGCTGGCTAGTGAACTGGGAAGGAACGAGTCGTGTCGGGGTATAGCACGTTTCGTTATTTCATGGGGCCTGTGTGGCCGGGATAAGTGTAACGTTACGGGAGTCTATACGCTTATCCGACGCCGGTGCCTATTGATTTGAATCATGAATTGGTAAAAGGTGAAAAGTGCCAACAAGTGTGTGTGTTGGTGTGTGTTACTGTGTGCGTGGTGATGATAGGGTTGGTCAAAACCTTAATTGGAAATAGAATAAATTGAAAAAACGTGTTGAGTAGTGGGAGATGGTAAAGGAATTAGGTTAGTGAAACCTTAATTGAAGAAGTAGGGAAGATTACGAAATGTGAAACAGTTAGTAAAGCCTTGGTTGAAGAGATGAAGAAAATTGTATAATGTGAACAGGCCGGATTGGTAAAAAGAGGTAAAACATGCTTAACTAACTAAGAACGACAAATTATGTCACGCCCCAAACTCCGGGTCACGTGAAACACCACAAACAACCCATCATAGCACCCAACCCGAGAATACACTCTCAAATAAAACCATACATGCATTGCATATAAATGCCAAACGGCTTACATTACAAGGCTCCAATGCTGAAAGCTTACACTATATAGTTCCAACACCGAAAAAACATGTTACAACATACATGTAACAAAAAGACAAAAAGGAAGACTATAACTCTTCCTCTCCCAACCAGCAACCCCGAATCAGCGTGCGTGATCGGTTCCTAAAAACATTTTATCCCACACCGTGAGCCAAGGCTCAGCAGAAACTAGACAAGCATGCAATATAAACAAAACATGCTAGGAAATCGAAGTGCTGTTTTAGACTCACTTTCAAGCCTTTAAAATAATTTTCACATGCAAGGGAAAGCGAGGATATAAACCATGTTTTGACTCGCACACAGGAGCCTAGAAAACAATTGAAAAAGGGTTTTTACATCGCGATTCACACGACTCTTAAAATAGTTTGAAAACTGGTATATCCATCCCATAATGCAGTATATGCAAGCCATGAACCTTCTCGGACTTTCACCGATGGACCGCAGCCCTCGTCAATGTACCTTTACGGACTTCAACCGAAGGACCTCAGCCCTAACCTTCACGGACTTTAACCGAAGGACCTCAGCCCTAACCTTCACGGACTTTAACCGAACCCCAAAGGAAATCCACAGGTATTTGAATCGACTAATTCCCATAAATTAATCAATTGAATACCATAGGACGCCAATCGAAAACCAAAATTCAACCATCAAAACACTAATGCCCAACACAAACCCAAGACGCTTACGAGAACACCACAACGTCCCACGGAACACGAAATTAGGTCAAAGGGCCAACAAGGATGAAAAATAACCTTTTCCCAAACATTCGGCCAAAAACGGGTGAAAAACGATTTGAAAATCTTGACATATCTTCACTCTTTTGATCATAACTTTTTCTAAAAAAATAATTTTGACATGAGAGAGGTGTCATTGGAAAGAAGAGTTCTGGAGCTTCAATTTGAACACAAAAATGACCCTATTCTGAGTCCGTACGAGGGAGATACATCTATTTTAAAAATGAGTTTTTAACCAGCAAAAACAAACCGTGGGCTAGACCGCTCGAGGAGTCTGTCTAGCGGTCAGGCAACTCGAGAACTCCCCAAGAGCGCCCGCTAAACTGCTTGAGCGGTCCCTCAAGCGGTCCTACGCGAGAGACTGATCTGTTAAGCAAATTTTGAGCCTCCAACCTTCCCATAATCATCTAACAACCATCCAAACTCAAAATCAAAGCCTTTAAACACCAGATATGATACCCACATGCATACCCTAGTCCAAGACTACCTCAAAGCCTCGAAAGGAACGCTCAACACCCGATTCCATCCAATAAAAAACGACGAACAACGGGTTTTAAACCCAAAAACCCAACTTTTATATAAAATTAGATCTATACCAATCCTACTGGTAAAAATACACCCGATTACACGTAGCACCCTTATAAAATATACAGGTCTAGAATCCTACCTCGGTGAGTTAAAAACTCGACGTCTCGAACCACGTGCAAAATTGAGCTTCGTCAAAATGAAATTCTGTCCGGATGGTTGCGTAGCCCACCATGCCAAAAGCAAGGATCCGCTGTTGGATCCTTGAAAACTAAGCCCCGGCCCCTGAGAACATAGAGAGAAGGTAGAGAGAAAACGGGAATCTTAGGAGTTAAGTTTTGAAAAATATCTTTTGAAAATATCTAACTCCAGATATTTATAGGCCTCCAAAATATCTTTTTTTAAAAATTTTGAAATTTGCGCCACAACGGCCCATGGCCCCGGGAACCACCGCATGCACATCTAAGCCCGATTATGCATCAAAAGTAATAAAAACATGCTCGAATGAAAATACGTAACGCGCGTCCGAAAACTCCGAAAAAAGAAAACGGGTCAGGGTCTCACAAATTAGATGATCTCACGAAAATTAAAAGGAAAGGAGCAATAACCCTTTTTCCATAAATTCAGTTATGCAATGGAAATTTATTTGGAAATGAACAATATATTTGATTAAACTTACGTGTGTATCTTGCATAACCATCCTCATATCTCATGCATGTATTCGAGGTTAGTCTTGTTCCTATGAGCTTCGGCTTATGTTCTTTAACAACATTTCAGGTGATGGCGGGAAGAAAGTTCCAGGCTGAGGTGACGGTCGTTGGACCCTTGACGTTATGTATAAAGTTATTTTTCTTTTGGATAGTCAGTTTCTTTGAGAAATGGAAATGTAAATATGTAAATTCTTATTTTAAATATTCAAAATATTGTAATTGAGGGTCAGAATAACCATATTGTAAGGCCTTTAAGCTATAGTCATGTTGTGCATGCATGTGAGGACGCTTGTTGTATAATAATTTTCCGTTTATGCTGAATCTTAGCTCCTCATGGAAGGATGGATGTTTTGGTCTTTTATGAATATTTAAGATCCTATTTTACGAGTTTGAGTTCATGTTTCAAGAAGAAGAAGAAATGGTTGTTAGTCTCAGCATTAGATGAATCTTAACAATTTTGGGAAATAAGGTCTCCGGTACCTGACCGCTGGAGTAGTCAGGAGTCCGCTCGAGCGGGATTCGCTGGGTGTGCTTGCTGCTGAATGTCTAATTCAGCTATTTTCAAATGGAGTTTTGGATATGAACGGAGCATTTAAAGGCATAATTTACAAAGAAAGGGCCTTCATATCAGGTTGGCTTTCAAGAAATATATTAAAATTATACTATTTCGGAAGCAAAGCATTACAAACGGTATCAAAGCTCTAGGTTAGAATACCTAGGAATCATGGGAATGGTTGATCCTTTACGTGAGAGCTTGCATTGATGTGCGACATTCATGTATTGGTGTGCTAGCATGAAATTTCATTAGGATATTTGACATTAGTTTGCTACGTGATGTTTGTGCATAGAGGTTGGATCTTTGGGATGACGTGTCTTTTCCTTGGGCATCCGGTCGACTAGTTTGGGGTTTATATTAGAAAGGCGTTTGGCTGACGTCTATTCTAGCTGGAAATCCAAACGAGTTACCCGGATTGATGTGTCTCTCCTAGGGATTCTCCTCGGTATGTGAATATGTGATTATGTGTTGGTGTGATAGGACTAGATGTTGAGCAATATGTAACTCTAGAAGGTTAAGCTAAGTTTAACCTGATTGGGTGTTGTGATGTTCTTGTGACAGGAGTTGTCCTTGAGGGACTATGACAAGTTGTAATCAAGATTATGGTATAGATTGTGGATGTGTAAATCGGTGATTTATAATTGTGGTGAGTGTAAGCTCGTAAGATGAGCATTGAATGTTTGGGATGTGTTGTACCCATGTGAATTGGTGATGACTATAGATAATGACCCATGTGTTTCTATGTTACCAATAGTTTAACGGATAGATATGATAAAGTGTTCGAAACCGCTTGGAGGTTATTTTTTGTGATTGGGTATGAGATGTGGTTGTGGGCATATTGAGGATTATGTACGCCATGAGCCGTGCTATGTTATTAGCCGTATTGTGTCATGAGCCGTGTACCCCGAGATTAGGTATGGACGGGAGCATAGTGGACGGAAGCATAGTAGACGGGAGCGTAATAATCACCAGCCTAAGGTGGAATAGAGAGTCAGAGCTTAGACAATGTTTGAGAATGTTCCTACCCCTATGGGGTGTTGTTGGTGACCACAATGGTACTTGTTATTTGAAAGTCTGTGTGATGACTTTTGTGTTTGTCTCGTGGCGTGGCATCGAGTCATGTTCCTTGATAGAAGTTGGAAATTGTATGAGGAATGAACATGTGGGTTAGAGATGTTGTCGACAGATTGGTTACCGAATGATAAGTATGTACATATGATGAGATGTTTATCGGACACGGTAGTGATTTAATGTGTAATTGTTTAAGGTCATTTGGGAAATTTTGTGGAGTAGAGGTTTGTGGCTTAAATGATTGAGAAACTATATGTAGTGCGAGATATTTGGTAAGTGTAGGTGTATGAGGCTGGTAGAGCTTAAGATGGATGTTATTAAAGGAGTTGGCTTGGTCGCCTTAGGATGACGCGTCGGTGGGAATAGATCTCTTGAGAGGATGATGTTAGTGGTTTGTGACCTGCCGTAAGGTCTAGGAATGGTGGTGCTGTTTGGCCTAAAAATTGGGTGATAAAGTTGTTTGATCTCCATTGTGGATAATCTTTTTATGTTTGGATGACTGTAAATCTAGATGAAGTTACGATGTGAGTAGTCTCAGACCTTTTGTGAGACTATGTGACCATTTTAGTGTTTCTCCCCTACGAGTGCTAAGTGCATGAAATCTGAGAATCCGTGGTAAGTGTTAATGGTGTGGTTGATTTAGTTGCTTAATTGTTATGTCTTGGATGTGATGCTCCTTGAGGAAGTGGAAGTTGTTTGTAATTGGATAAGCAGTGTAGAGATCGTCGTGTTGTCTTACTCTTAGATGTGAAAGGTAAAGTGATGGAATTCCACGATGTAACGTAATAATTTGAGTGGTCTGAAGCTGGTGAGCGAAAGTCATAAGTCCAAAGGGGATACGCAATCATTTTGATTCACGGCTTGCAGAAGTACGGATGACATTCTTATAATCATAAGGAGTTATGGTTTACTCTGGGCAAAAGGTTTTGATTTCGACCATATTTGATTGAGTGCTTTATGCTTTCTTTTGTGGATGTACCTAAGCTGTGAGCTCTATACGGTAAGGTGGCAGTTGTTTATCCATTGAGAGTCATATTAGTGTAGTATAATCTTGTAAAGAGTAACCTTGGGATAGCGTGATTGGAAGGAACTATGTTTTTCTGGATACCCGGTGATGAGCTTGTGGATGTGTGAGACGCGTCACTAGACGGTAAAGAAGTTAAGAGTAAACGAAGAGTATGAACGAGTAGGACGGGTGGTATAATTGCAGTGATCGGGATCAATGACATTTGCGTGATGGCAGTTGATGGTGATGTAAGGACAGATGAGTAGTGTTTTCTTGAACGTACCTAGATGTGATGGTGTTGAGTGAGAACTTCTGGTCGATTTTCTTTTTCACTGGGCACAGAGGGGGCTACCTGGTGGGTGGTTATTTTTCGTGAGTTATTCTATCCTTGTTGGACATAAGGGTGAGTCTCAAGAAATTTGGCATTGAAGAGACATCATCAGTGTGATTTGCTTGGGTTAACAGGTTTGTCAGATTCGAAATGGAATGATCTTATTTGTATGGGAGAAGAATTTTCTTATAAGGGTGCTTAGGTTCGATTGATGAGTAGCATGGGCAGTGTAATGTGATAAGTTGGTGTTGATGTGTTGAAGAGATAAGTGTATGAGCACGGGTGTTAGAAGGGTAAGAGAATGGTATGTGAATTGAGTAGCGTGGTTCTTTCATGATACGTCGTGCGTGAATAGAATGTCCGTAGGAGTTGCATATAAGATGAAACTGTTTAAAGTAAGAGGCGAGTCTTAATTGGTTATATGATGGAAAAGATGTGAATAGATTGAGTGGTGTTGGTCAGTGATTAGAGAATCATGTGTTAGTACTATCAGATAGAGGATTGTTATATGTGTGATGTGGATACGGAAACAAGGTGCGAGCATACATACGGGTGTTGATCGACGACATAACTAGTAGTAGTCTGGAACTAAGCAACCGATTAAGTATAAGACATTATAAATTTGAAGGACCGATAGATACAGTATGAGTAAGGGTAAATGTTGTATGAGATTCATTGTAAGGGTGAGAAATTGATTGAGAGTCAGTGGTTCAATGGTGAAAGGTGGGCTTACGGATGTGCTTGATGATGTGGTGTGGGACACTATTGGATTTGTGTAGAGAAGAGTGTACAAGTAGGAGATTGTATTTGTATTGTCCTAATGACCCTAGTGATACAAAAAGGGTTCGGGTGATCGCGGGGATCCGAATAGTTATGGTGCTGGAGTAATAACCTTAATCGTTTGGAACCTTAGACATGACGATGATATAACACCTAGTGTTTTCGCGACAGGAAGGTTGCGGTTTGTGGGCAAGGATGCGGTTGAGGATTGACAAAGGGTAGAGGTTTATACCGGACATTTTACATGTGTTCTTTGGAATTTTGGATGATCTACGTGAATTTCTTTCCTTGAAGCTAAATGTTCATTGTTTCTGCTTGGGTATGAGCATCTTATCAATATGAGGGATGATATTCCTAATATATGTGGGAGGATGAAGAGATATCGAGTTTTGTAGTTGTTAGTTAACCGCGAGGGCGTGAATAAGATGTGAATATGTGCAAAATCGAAGTCTGGCGACGTAGATTGGTTCTTATGAGAATAACCCTTTGTGTATATTTTGGTATGAATATGAGCCAGTTTGCGGCAGTTCGTACAAGATTGCAATCCATAAACTAGTACGGATTGTGGATTAGTTTTGTCCAATACGCGTAATCGTTTGGATTGGTCGCATCGGGGGTGGGTTGAGTTATAGTGCCTCGGTGACGTGAGTTGGATCTCAGTTCGACAACGTTAGAGTAACCCGTGTGTTAGTGGGACCGTCTGTGTGAGGACAAGTGGCATGGATGTTGTTGATTATCAATGACCAGTCAGTTGACTAAGGTCCTTGTGTTGAATTTCGAGGACGAAATTCCCTAAATGGGAGAGATTGTAGCGATTTGGCCTCTTTTTATTTTAAGGATTTAATTAAAACCTTGCTTTGAGACCTCCAGTGGATTTGAGAAAGGTGTTAATTTGGAGGGAGAATTTAAAATTTTAATCATGTAATGATGAATTGGGAAGGCCATGAATCGTATAGTGTATGAGAACATCGTGGCAGGGGGTTTGGCCTATGCTTGGTTTCAGGTTGGCAGCTTCTGTTCAGTTTCGCAATCAGTGTTGACCGCTCGAGCGGTGGGAAGCCCCCTTGAGCGGAGAGCTCGCTGAGAGGTTCTCTAGTAGGAGACCGCTCGAGCGGTGGGGGGTCCGCTCGAGCAGACTGTCACGAATCTGACTTTTAAAAAGTCGCATGAGGCTCCCTTTTCTCTCATTCTTTTCATATCTCTCTCTAGAGTGTGGGTGAGAGCTAGGGTTTAGGTTTGAGAGTTGTTAGAGGCTCGTTTGGCTCCTCCTGATGAGTTTTCTTGGCTTTCTCTCGATGACTCAAGCGTTGGAGACCCGGGCTTGGCGTTGGAGAAGCTTTTCTCACCGTGCGGTTGGAGATTCTTGTGGATGGGGCTCGTTTGAAGCTTTCTCGTGTGGATCTAGCATCCCTAAGGTAGGATCTAAGACTTTCTTGGAATATTTGTGTGATATGTGTTGTGTTCTCCATTTTGTAAACATAAAATCATGAAATGTATGTTCTGACAGCCTTAAATTGAAGAATGACGATAATGAGGGTTTAATCTTGAATCTATGAGGGATTTAACATGTTTTTATCACGACGATATCAATTCTGGGGGTTGGATTGCACAAATGAAAAACTAGGGTATGGAATTTGGGCTAACCATGAGAAATTGGGGGTTTTTGGTTTAAAGAACCAATATAATGAAATTGGTGGAATTATTGTTTAAATTGGGATTTATTATGACCCATTGTGAAATTATTTCATAGAGCTAAGTGACACTTGTTCATGTAAAGCATGTATTGTGGGTTTTATTGATAAAACCAATGATTTAGGAATTCGAAATTGATGTGAGTAGTTAATTTTGGATTGAACCATAAAATAATGGAATTGTGAATAATGAAAATATGTAACAATATGGGTTTGGCGAGAGGAACCTTTAAGGTTGGACTCGCATGTGTATGTGATATGGGTTTGTTGAGAGGAACCATTTGGGTTGGACTCACACGTGTGTGTTGTATTATGAAACGATAAAAAAGATCGATTGTGGATCTAAGGGATCGTTTAAGGTTGGCCACGAGTTGCTCCTCGGTGAAAGATCGAAAAACTGTGCAGATTGGGTTCTCTGCCTGCTGGCTAGTGAACTGGGAAAGGACGAGTCGTGTCAGGGTATAGCACGTTCCGTTACTTCATGGGGCCTGTGTGACCGGGTTGAGTGTAACATTACGGGAGTCTATACGCTCGTCCAATGCCTGTGCCTATTGATTTGAACCATGAATTGGTAAAAGGTGAAAAGTGCCAACAAGTTTGTGTTGGTGTGTGTGTTGGCGTGTGTTGCTGTGTGCGTGGTGATAATAGGGTTGGTCAAAACCTTAATTGGAAATGGAATAAAACGGTAAAACGTGTTGAGTAATGGGAGATGGTAAAGGAATTGAGTTAGTGAAACCTTAATTGAAAAAGTAGGGAAGATTATGAAATGTGAAACGGTTAGTATAGCCTTGGTTGAAGAGATGAAGAAAATTGTATAATGTGAACAGGCCAGATTGGTAAAAAGAGGTAAAACATGCTTAACTAACTAAGAATGACAAATTAGATGATCTCACAGAAATTAAAAGGTAAGGAGTAATAACCCTTTTTCTATAAATTCGGTTATGCAATGGAAATTTATTTGGAAATTTATTCGGTTATGCAATGGAAATTTATTTGATTAAACTTACGTGTGTATCTTGCATAACCATCCTTATATCTCATGCTTGTACTCGAGGTTAGTCTTGCTCCTACGAGCTTCGGCTCACGTTGTTTAACAACATTTCAGGTGATGGCGGGAAGAAAGTTCCAGGCTGAGGTGACGGTCGTTGGACCCAGGACATTGTGTATAGAGTTATTTTTCTTTTGGATAGTCAGTTTCTTTGAGAAATGGAAATGCAAATATATAAATTCTTATTTTGAATATTCGAAATGTTGTAATTGAGGGTCAGAATAACCATATTGTAAGGCCTTTGAGCTATATTCATGTTGTGCATGCATGTGAGGACGTTTGTTGTATAATGGTTTTTCGTTTATGATGAATCATAGCTCCTCATGGAAGGATGGATGCTTTGGTCTTTTATGAATATTTAAGATTCTGTTTTACGAGTTTGAGTTCATGTTTCAAGAAGAAGAATAAATGGTTGTTAGTCTCAGCCTTAGATGAATCTTAACAGTTTTGGGAAATAAGGTCTTGGGTTCCTGGCTGCTCGAGCGGTCAGGAGTCTGCTCGAGCATGGTTCGCTGGGTGTGCTTGCTAATACATGTATGATTCAACTGTTTTCAAATGGAGTTTTGGATATGAACGAAGCATTTAAAGGCATAATTTGCAAAGAAAGGGCCTTCATATCGGGTTGGCTTTCAAGAAATATATTAAAATTATATTATTTTGAAAGCAAAGCATTACATCACACCCCATGGTTATTATGAGTGCTTATGCTCTTAATTTTGAAATAATTATTTTTTTACGTATATTTTATATTCGTTGTTTTGATTCATTCGAGGGTACGATCTTGTATGGGTCAATAATCTCGGTGAGTTAGATAACGATATTAAATATATAGAGGATATTAATTATTGACGGAATCTACGTCCCAAAATATCGTGATTGATGATACCTCCTTAAAGAAACATATACGTTTTGGTCGAGCCAAACCCTGTAGATGAATTTAATTATCCAGCTGTCAAATAAGTTAAGCGAAAGGGCTTAAAGAATTTTCGAAGAAGCCAATTAAATATAATTGTCAGTAATTTAATTTAATCAGTGGGTATCTGTAATCTTAACGTGGGGAGAATAATAAGTATTTAATAACATGAGCTCGAATAATTAGTTTTGAGAATAAAGCTGGGATGGTAATTATAATTTTTTAGTTGAATGAATTATAATTTATGTTTTAGGAAATTACTTCTGGGTTGAAGTGGGTTTTCCTAATTACATTGGAAGCTCATATCTTATTTACTCCACAAGTCTCTGTTGTAGTCTATTTATATGTCGTTAAAACCCTGACTACCAGAAGAACATTACATTCAGTCTTTTTGGTTTTTTCACGTATTTGTGAGAATTAGAAAAAAGAGATAGCCAGACAGAGTTGGGAGCATAGAGGATCTATGCCCACACTTAGTTCATTTTTTTCGGCATTTGAGAATACAACATAAGATCTGAACGGAAAAAAGATTGCCGATTGACTATCGTGTTGATATTTAGATTCAACTACAAGAATAAAAACGTGATCAAATCAGTGGGATCGAGTAGGTATAATCCCTATTTCGCCTTGTGGGTGTACCGGGTTTCTGTTTCAGCGATCGAGGTTTAGTTTTGTTCATCTCGTACAGATTCTATTTGGCCGATTTCCTCGTCCGTCTGGACGATTCGGCGTTGCACAATTTTTTTTTATGTTGATCCTGTGCTGCTCCACGTGTTTGATTCGATTCGTATGCACTATCTCAGTTTCTTGGGATTCAGTTCCCTTCAGTAACTTCCTGGATGCCCAAACTAGTGCCCAGCAAGTCTTCTCTAAAGTCGTATACTGACGTTCACAATCTGTCATCTTCTTGCTTAAGTAATAGACAACTCTTTCTACCTTAACTTCATCTTCTTGAGCGAGCATACAGCCTATTACTAAATCAGTCGCAAACAGATACAGTATCAAAGGATTACCAAGTTTTGGTGGTGACAGAACTGGAGGGTTTTACAGGTATTTTCGTACGGCATCGAAAGAGTCTTGACACTGTTGATCCCACTGAAACTTAGTCCCCTTCTTTAAGAGTCGAAAAAGAGGTTCGCAGGTAGTGGTTAACTTGACTATAAATCGACTGATGAACTGGATCTTTCTCAAAAAGCTCCTTACATCCTTCTCAGTTCTCAGGGGAGGCATTTCGAGGATAGCTTTGATCTTTAATAGATCCACTTCTATTCCTCGCTGCGTGATCACAAATCTAAGCATTTTCCCTGCTATAACTCCAAAAGCACACTTTTGTAGGTTCAAACGCATCTTGTACTTCCTTATTCATTTGAAGAATTTTCTTAGTGCGATGACGTGCCCTTCTTTGGTCTTGAACTTCACGATCATGTCGTCCACGTATACCTCTATTTCCTTGTGTATCATGTCATGCAGCAACGTGGTTGCAGCCCTTTGGTAGGTTGCCCAAGCGTTTTTCAATCCGAACGACATGACCTTATAACAATAGGTTCTCCAAGGTGTCGTGAAGGTAGTTTTTTCTTGATCCTCTGGTGCCATCAAAATCTGGTTGTATCCTGAAAATCCATCCATGAAAGACAGAAGTGCATTCTCGACGGTATTGTTTACCAATACATCTATGTGGGGGAGAGGAAAGTCGTCCTTAGGACTAGCCCTGTTAAGATCTCTGAAGTCGACACACACTCGGATTCTTTCGTCTTTCTTTGGTACTTGGACGATGTTACCAACCCACTTCGGTGTTAGGGTTGATATAATAAAAACTATGTTTTAGTATTTAATTTTATTTTAATAAAATTAATTTTTTATTTTATGAGAATCTTTATAAGTAATGTATATGTATTATTTTTTTAATGTTATACATGGATGTTCGATATTTTGTAAAGTATTTAATATGGTGTTTAGAGTACGACTTGTACACAGAAGATCAGATTTTAGATTCTAGTAGAATATAAGTTTTATATTCACAATTTAGATGGAAATGAACATATCATCGGTACGACTATGGCATAGAGTTTTAGTAGGTCTGTCTTGGTTATGCGAAACAGATACTAGTGTCGTCTATTGCTCCAACTCTCTGTGCCAGTACACTCTATATGTATTGAACGAGACATTTGGGGTAATTAATTTTATACTAACTATATAAATTAATTCACATCCCAAGGTTATTATG
>JAULJZ010012096.1:0-16354 GCA_032270985.1 Heliamphora pulchella | reverse complement strand
AATTTGCAGGCCTTCCTGCATCACATCCTTGGATATTTCATGTGCACCATTACCTTTTGCATTCATTGTCCATCTTTTAAAAACATATTGTTGAGAAAGGTGATCAATAAGAGATTTTTTGACAAAAACAGTTAGAATGTGCCTACAAAGTATTCTAACAAATTCAAACATATGACATGAACAAATTACTTTTTTTTGCAATACCATCAAATACTACTTGATATACTTGCTTTTCTTTTCTAATTGGCAGTACTCTATATGTTTTCATTGTTCCTTCCTCATGATGTTTGGATGCCTTATGCTTTTGACTTGAAATTAATTCTTCTTGGAACAACAAAAATATTTTTCTGGTGTAAGTTTATGCCGCCTCAAGCTCCATCTTGTAAAATGTCTTCAAAATTGCTTTGGCGGTTCTTGTTTTCACATCTTTTTTCTTCTCACTTTAATATCTTTTATCTAATGCTTTCTCATACTAATGAGCAAAGTCACTTACTAATGTGCTAGAATGAACAAAATTCTTGAAAAATTTATTTATACTCTCGCTTCTTTGTGTTGTAGACATGTCGGCACAAAATATTTTTCGCAACTAAGTTGGAACCCATTTTTCTCGCCGCATGTATAAGTCTTTCATCCAGTCATTTTCTCTGAACTTATATTTGCCAATCAACTCATCATGTTCATTTTCAATCTCTACTATTGTGACTGTGTTATGAATGCAATGGTAAAATATTTCTTGAAACGAGGGATACTTGTTATAAACATGAACTAAATGTTCAATAACTTTTTGTAAGATGTACCACATGCATAAACAATGTGTACTTTTAGGTAATACATGTGCAATTGCCTTAACCATAGTTTTGTCATTATCGATAATAATAATAGATGGAGCACATCCACCCATTGCCTCGATCTATGTTTGTAATAGCCATACATAAGACTCTGTCGTCTCATTCACAAGTAAAGCACATCCGAACATAACTGATTGGTGATGGTGGTTCACTCCTGTAAAAGGAACAAAAAGCATCATGTAGCAATTTGTTAAGTATGTAGCATCAAAACAAACTACATCACCAAAATATTGAAATGCTAGCCTGCACCTTGTATCTGCCCAAATATAATTTCCCATACAATTATTATTTTCCACTTGGATTGCATAAACAAAAACTGAATTTTCTGATTGACACTTTGCGAAGTAGTTATATATTCTTTGAGCATCTCCATCTTTTAGGAGCTTTTTTCTTTTTGTTCTCAAATAATTTTGAATATCTTTTGTAGCACAATCAAAAATAAAGATGCCACCAGATGATTCCCTTAAGACTGACATTATCTTTGTAGTAGATATGCAGAATTCATTAAGTGCATCAATAAGATTTTTTAAAGCAGGAGTTATTTTTCTATGACCTGGAAGTAAAAATGTACTTTTTAGAGAACATAACTCATGGTTGTACCCAATTATCAACTTATTTACAACCCATTTTTCTTTCTCTCTCTTCAAATGCATCATTATTTTACATCAAATCATGGTCACCAGCATTTTTCTACATTCTTATGTTTCTTCAGATAACTCGAGCTTCCCTATTACATGCAAAATCTATTCCAAGTAGAGTCTTGTCCTTACCAGATTGTCGAATGTGATTTTTTCGAATGCTAAACCCTTTTGCCTTGCATATATTTTGTAACAAATCTCAGCATCTTTCAATTCATCAAAAATTAAGCCTTCAAAAGATTCTATAGGACCACTATACTAGCATGTTTGGTTTTGTGACATATCCTTATTGTTTGGATCATTAGTTGATTTCGGTTCGATAAAATATTCATCTTCCAAATATTTGTTAGGCAAAACAATGTCAATGCTATCATTGGATATTGTCATTTCAAATCTACAATAAAAATTAGATATATTTAAAACAAATTCAAAAAATTTAAAAAAAAGTATTCTACTATTTACTCTCAATACTGCAATAAAAAATTAAAAATTAAAAATTAATAAAAAAACTCACCGTAAAAATAAACTCGATGTATCACTTAATTCACCGAACTTACTCAATGAGTAGAAGATGAACATCTCTTTTCTCTAATAAGTCATATTCTGCTTTGTAAGGCTAGAGTGGGAGAAGGAATGATTCGTATTCTGGTTTGTAAGGTAAAATAGAGAGAATGAGGAGAGAAAGGAAACTCTCTTATTTTTTTGGTTTTGGCTCATTAATTGTCAAAACATTATTTGTTGTGGACCTTTAAATGAAGAGAGATAATCTGATGGTGCAATTTGGCAGTCATAAAACCAATTTATCCTTGTTGATTACTGTTCTTAATTGATTGGATACTCCTTAAAAGTTTTTATAAATAAGTTTCTCTTTTTTAAATACTTAACAATTTTTATTATAATTTATAATTATTTTTTATTTTAATTATAAATTATAAATTTTATTAAATCTTTATAATTTTTATTTTAAATTATAATATATAAATTATTAATTTTAACAATCTCAAAGGCAACAAAGTAGAAAAACCTTAGTGGGTTTTGTGGGTACCGCACAGTGCTTGTGAAAGTGAAACACATCTTTAATGGTTTGTGCAGGGTTTGCTAAATAAGTTCGGAACAAGCATAAAGAAAAGAGAGAAAAGAGAGAAGAGAGAGTTTTCTGAGGTTTCTCAATTACTACTTTAGGTGATTTTTGTACCCAAACACTTAGAACACTTGATTCTCCTTACCTACAATAATGGAGTCCTGGAGCTACGTCCCGGAAGGGAAGGGATTCGAGTTCGACGAATCTGTTTCTGCTCCCGATTTCGTGACCGGGAGAGGCAAAAATGGGTTTTTCGGATGGGAATTGAAAACCCCATATAGCTGCGAAGATGAAGATGATGAAGAAGATGAAGAAGAAGCGATTGAGAGTCAGGGGTTTGTCGAATTGGGTTTCCCGGAAACGGCGAGAAAATCTTTCCCTCTGAATCAATCCGTTACAAAGAATGCATTTCCGGGGCAGGAGGAAGAGGACTCGAGTTCGAGGTTTTCGAGCTCTGTGGTGGAATCCACCAGTTGGGATTCGTCGCTCATTGATTTGAAGCTGGGGAGGTTTTCTGATCAGCATTTTGGACCGGCCAAGGCAGCGCCGCCGACCTTGTCGTCGGCGGAGTCGTCTACGCCGGCGAAGAGGGGCCGGGGAGGTTGGATTTCTCAGACTCCTTTTTGCCTCGTTCATGGTTGTAAGAAAGATCTGAGCTCCTGTAAGGATTATAACAAGAGGCATAAAGTTTGTGAGGTTCACTCAAAGACGGCCAAAGTCACCGTGAATGGAATTGAGCAAAGGTTTTGTCAGCAATGCAGCAGGTTAGGCTTTGTTCCCTTTAGGCCTTGTATGGTTTTCGGATTATTTTTGAAGAATTTGGATAAATGGTGAGATTAAATTGAATTAGTTATACGGTGGGATAGGATAAATACTGGGATTTAATTGTATCAGTTATACTATAGGATTGAATTGTATTAGTTATAATTGAATTATGAGATATTAGTTTTTTTTTAATTTGAAAATTTTAATATCTTACAATACCATACTTCATATGGTATTATTAGTTATATTCCATTTACTACTTTACATGCAGTATAATTTATCTAATAGTTTAATATGGAGGATTAATCGGCTAAACAAACAAAGGAGTGGATTGCATTTCACAAATTTTTAGTTGTACAAACAAACAAGATACTTAATTGTACTAAAATTTTAGTGCAATTCAATCACGAGTTATCGAGATATCAAAGGAGGTCAGTATTGACCTTTGAGGTCCATTTATTCACAGTGATGCAATTGGAAAAACGAGAAGTTTTGGATCTTTTACAACAGCCAGTCCAAAGGACACTTGGAATTTTCAAACATTTTATTTCATTCCATTTCTTCTTGGCTAAATAAAGCAAATTAGATTGAGTTTTTGAGAAATTAAATTGTGTTGGTTTGTTTAGTATGCAATGGATTTTCTGGCTCTGCCCTTCCCACCTTTGGGTGTCACAGTTTTTTGTTTGTTTCGTTATCCTTTTCCTATATTTGGGAAGAGTTTTTTTTTTTTTTTCTTTCAATGTGTCTAAAGCTGATTATATGCCTAGAAAGTAGATATTTTTGTTTTTTTTTTTATAATTTTTGCAGTAGGTTCCTTATTTCGTACATCTACCAGTGTTTCACATTTAGTATTATCATGTGCTACCTCACCCCGAGACCAAAATGAAGAAATGAAAAGATAATTTTCTATCGTAATGGAGGAAGTAAGCACTTTTTATCCTACGAAACAAAAAATGAAGATTTAGTTAAGAATAGATATTTACTCAAGTTCAAGTTGTGTCATCCCTACCTGTTACTTCTCTAGTGTGTTCTTTTTGGATGGTTTCTTGACCTTTAACCCTGTTGCTTTCAGGCTTCCTCAGTAAGAATGGGCATAATTTGCATTGTGGACGTAATGTTAACTTCTAATTTTACAGGTTTCATTTGCTGGCTGAATTTGATGATGGAAAACGCAGTTGTCGTAAACGTCTTGCGGGCCATAATGAACGTCGAAGGAAACCTCACGTGGGAATTCACTCTGGCAGAACTGGGAGGTTATTTCAGCCATATATCGGTACTTAACATTCCTTCTCTTCTAATTTGGAGTACTTCCTGAACAGCTAACCCGGCCCCCCCACCACTTTCTTTCTCTACCTAATTAAAATATAGACAATCAAGTTCACCATCTTCGTAACTTCTTCTTTCTTTTTTTTTCGTTCTTTTTTTTTTAATAGAATGACACCAACATAATTTCATTGTTCACCGAATAAACACTTTGGAATATCATCCTCCTATCAAATTTTGGAAAAGAAGTAATTTACGTTTTCTAACTTTAGAGTTCTACTTAATTGAGACTGGAGGTTAGACAGGACAGAGAGAAACCTTATCCCAATATACCTTTATATCTTAATTACCTTCCTTTTGATCCTTGAACTCTGCCTGTAACCGACTGGGGATTTCATAACTTCAGAAAATGATGTTTGAGTCTTTAGTTTTCTTTTAGTTTTTTCTTTTCTAATTTGCGGCTAATATTTTTTAGTTTTCTTGCAATTATTTTTCTCTTGTAGTTTGATTTTCTGTATTTGTCATGTGTTAAATGACCTGGAATTGATGTGTTTCCCCTAACCGAAGTACGGTAGTAAAACAAATACAATTTTGTCGTCTTTTAGCCTTGCTTTGCATTTCTAATGCAACATGCCAACATCATAGCTTCGTGGTCTCAAAGTTGGATAACTGAAAAAAAAAAAAATTCACAGCTGTTATTTGGAATGTTGTACAATAACTTGTCTTACCACATTGAAAGCTGAAGTGGTTATTGTGTTGAAATCTATTTCTTCTAAACTTATAGCAAAAACCTTATCTCTTGTTTAACAGATGCTGCCTGCTATGTGTTGCCCATTTGACACTTCGGTGCTGTTACACCAGACGCACTACATTTTCTGACACACTTTTGGGAACTTCTTAAAAATTCCTTTTATGTACCACAACATGGTTAAAGAAATGTAACGGCCCCTTTTGGTCCTTAATCTAGTGCAGTTTTTTCTTTTCTTATCTCTTTTTTTTTTTTTCCCTCAGGCTTGGACGTTTTTGGGGTGGAGTTGGGGGGGGGGGCGGGAGGGGGGGGTGTTGAGCGTGATAGAAATAGTACTATTGTAACATCATGCATTCTTCTTTAAGATGATCTTCATAATTCTCCAATATACAGATTACAGACTAAGAAATTCAGATAAATCTGTTGCTTCAATAAATCTACAAACTCGCACCCACGCTACATGATTTTGATTAGGCTTTCAGCCAATGCCATATTCAAAAATAGATTCATCTTGCGGAGCAACAACCGTGTTCGTGCCAATCTCCATTAACATATGCAACGTGCTATGTTTTGTGGGCATTACTTGTATTATGAAAAAAAATTCTCCTTACAGATGGTTTTCATGCCAGCACACATCACACCAATATGCCATACACAGTATATTTGTTGAAACAAGTTTGGCCACTTTTAAAAGGTTCATTTTATGTACAGAAGCATGTTTAAATAAGTGTAATGTTCCTTTTTGTTCTTGAATGAATTGTAGGTTTTTCTTTTCTTCTTTTCTTTTATCTGGGGTTGGAGGTTTGTGGGGAGGGCTGGAAGTGTTGGGTGTATTGGGTGTGATGGAAAAGTCTATCGTAACATCATACCCTTTTTTTAAGATAAATCTTCCTCATTCTCCAATATATAGGGTACAAATATGTACTGTACAAGTCTACAAACTCACATGTAAAGTACATGGTTAGGCTTTCTGTGGATGTCATATTCGAAAAAAAGCCTTATTCATGATGCGAAGTAATAACCATGTTCATGTCAATCTCCATTGATCACAGTTTGTTGCATTAAGTTAAGAGCTCTTGACAAATAATGAGAACATCTACGCAACAATTAATCTAGAGTTTTCCCCTTGTTTTTATGCATACACAGTACATATTTGTAGCTGTTTTTTTTTTTTTTTTTGGATGTGCTTCATGAAGTCTGTATTGCATCCCTTCATGCAAGTTTATGGGAAAATCCTTACGTAACCTGTATTATCCATAGTCTACTTTGTCGGAGTGCTCTTAGAAACCATACGAGGGGATAAATCTCAATGTAATGATTGTCACTCTAGTTTAATCCTGCAAGGGACGCTGAACAAATGGGCTCAGATAAGGGTGGGAGTTGTATGAGGAGGTCACTCATATGACCACATCACCTTTTCTTCCCCATTATGAAGATCCCAATTGGCTCCAAATATGAAAGAAACTGCAATTATCGAAATAGATTATTCACATCATGTACAAAATACGCATAAACCTTAGTTGCACAAAGCGGGAGCGAGAGCAGGTTTGGGGGAGCGAGGCCATACAAAAGAGTCTAAAGTTAAGAGCGCCTAGGAAGCGTTTATATATTTTATATATTCTGCAAAATATTTTTTTATTTAATTATAATATATGTTAAAATAAGAATAAATATTGTAGATTGGGGTCAGATACAGATTATTTTTTTGTATATATAAATAAATATTATGTAAATATAAAGTATTAGAATATATTTGTGTTAATTTTATTCTATAATCTTATTAATTCTATAAAATTTCTTTTATTTCCTCACTTTTATTTTGTTTATTGGGAATCTATATGTTTGAGATGTTTTATCTTAGTTGGTAGCGAGGTTCTTTCTTAATAGGAACGAGGTTCTTGTAAGATTCTTATTTTGGAGCGCAGGAGGGAGGTTCCGAGAAAAATTCGTCACTCCAATAGGAGGATCGTGCAACTAAGGCATTAACTTCAAAACATGAAGCTTTCTAAGGATCAGAATATCTACTGTGTGACTTCACCTTGCTAGTTGTTCATATAAATTGAGTAGCCTCATATGTCAAGCCACAGGTTTTTTCAATATTGTTAGTTATTGTTTGTTCATTTAATTTTATGTCTTTACTAGGATGACAGGATATGAATTTTGGATGAAGTTTCTTCAACACTTCGTTCATTTTATCTCTAAAGTGTACTGTATGCGATAATACTTAAATGTCAATGAGGTATCGAACACAACATCCTTAGGCAGTTTTTTTTTTTGATAAAAATCCTTGTGCAGTTAAAGATGCCAAAACATCATATTTTAAGATGCATCCAAATGGTGAGGAATTATCAACGTTAAGAGATAACTCTGAAGCAGAAAAAAGAGTATGCAGCAGATTATTTAGGAGTGCGAAGAACTATATGACATTATAGAAGGAAAAAAGGTCCTTTTAGATCAAAAGGAAAGAAAAGGTGTTTTATTTTTCTGTGAATAAATGCCAATTCTTAGGTTTTTCCCCATGCGGTTGGTATTTTCTATTTAGGGCTTTGTTGTGGATGAGTATAAAGTATCTCTTTAGGCTGTAACTTCCGGAGTTTCAAACACTTGGCACAAGTTTACATGTAGAAAATTAGGGTGCCTGTGCAGTGATTCATTAGAATAAATTCTTTGGTCCTTGAATATATGAATTGACTTGACATCCAAGGAACATCAGACTTCCTTATTACATATATGGTAATAGGCTTATAATATGTAATGATACCCTTGTTGGTGCAAATAGTAACAGTTACATTTACAGCGGCAGCCCCTTTTCTCCAATTCGTGTTGCTTTTGCCCCTTTGGATTTATTCTAAAGTTTCTAGCTTGCTTGTATATTTTCGGACTCGAATATTGAAAACAAAATGTTTTTGGGAAAGAATTGGTTTGAGTCAAGATCTTCAATTCCTATTCCTCCTGGGAACGACAGTTTTGATGGTTTTCACTTTTCACAACATTATGCAGGTTCTGCAGGTAGCAGGTTCCAAGGGAATACATTAACAACCTCCTCTTTTATTTGCCAAGATATACTACCTTGCAATGTTCTGCATCCACAGAAATATGACATGAATGACTGGAGCTGGTGCAAAGAACTCGAGGATGGAGCCAATTATTGTCCCCAATCAGCAATTCACATGATGGCCGGACATCCAAAATTGATGTTCGGTCATGGTTTTGAAAAGTATGGTCCTCCGTTTCATGGTAGTGGAGTTAATTCAGTAACAGGAAGGGATGTTAATGAGAACAATACCCGAAGCCCACATGATTTATGGGGCCCAAATTCTTTCTCAGGTTCTTTGATCCTGAACTCATCAACAGGAAGTGAAGATTTCACTCTTTTTAACTCAGCATCGACTATTCAAGGTCTACCAGGGACGTCGGCATCTGGACGTGCTCTCTCTCTTCTGTCATCTCAATCACAGAATTATACAAGTTATTCATCAGAAATTCCAATGGCTCAGCCCCTGACCATATCTGACAGCCATGGTCATTTTAGTGTTAGTCAAGTCTCTGGAAAAATCTTGGGAGGGAGCCCCCAGGCTTCAACCAGTGAAGTGTCACAGAAGTTCAATTCCGCTGGGATGAAAACATCTGTAGAGGAGAATCTCTTTGATCCCATACTAATTTCACATGAAGTTGATGCTGCCAACTTCACTGATGGGATTTTCCAAGGGTCACAATATGTGAGTAGCAAGGACCATCTGCATTGCGAAGATGGACCTACTATTGATTTGCTACAACTGTCATCACAGCTTCAGTGGGTGGATCATCGAAGGCAATCTATGCAGGTGAAGCAGAAAAATAATGCTTTCTGTGGCCTCAAGATCACTTAAGTGGCTTGGGAATAAGGTACACAACCGTGTATTTGGAACTTTCATGCTAATATATCTGAACTGACATGGAAACAGTTAAAGTGATACTTTCTTCTTTGGTAAGATTTTAGTTTGAGTGGTTTGGTGTCTCCTGCTATTTTGTGCTTACATTTGTACGGGAAAAAGAAGAAGTGGGTGGGGGGGTTGGATTCTCTGGTCCTTACCATGTTGAGCATATTGACATTAAACTCTTTGATCGATGATGATGCTTTAGGCACAGTTACACGGACAGTTCAAATTCAATAAATTAATCATTGGTCCTGTGGGACTGACAATTATGGTTTTGCATTGGACAAGAGCTTCATCAGTATGGAACAATGGATGAGAGGAAGAGATTCCCAGCTCGCTTGTAATTCCTAGAAAACATTCGTAACATGCCCTCTTTAAATGGATAGTATCAAAGCATATAATTTCCCATAAGAACAAGTAATGATGCTCCAAAACTTTCTTCTCCATGGAGAGGGGTTTTGGCATCCAAATGTCCGTGAAAGGTGGGATTTTTTGTTTGGACAGTGAATCATGGTAAGATACTTGCTATTAACAAGTTAAAAGACACCATGTTATCGAATGATGGAAGTAAGATGGGGATTTCTTTGATAATTCTCTTATTCATTGCCATGTGGCTAGTTTGTTTTGCAAATTGGTTTTAGAGCTTTTGGGATACTTCGGGTCTTCCCTAGGAGCATTGTTGATCTTATGCATAGTTGGAGATGGAGTAGAGTGGAGAATAGGATAAAGGCTCAGTTGTTGACGTACTTGTGTGTGGTGGGTTTTTTGGGGAGAGCAGAAACATAGGCCATTTGAAGCGGTGGGGGAAACTCTTTTGAAGTTGAAAAGTAGATTTTTGGCCATTTTCTATTGTTGGAATTCAGGGGTGCTAAAAATTAAAATGATGTGTTTTGAAATTTACATAAGATTTTTGCTTGTTTTCCTCATTTTCAGGCTATACATTTGGTGGTTTCTGTTAAGAAAGAATAATAGATTATCGGAAAGTTTAGCCTCTCAATTAGAGAGGTCTACAATATATAATAATTACAAAGGTGTGTACAGCAAAACCTTAATGGGCCGGCTTTTATAATAAACGGGCCTCACTACAGATATTATATACATACATCTAATAATACTATATCACTAACACTCCCCCTCAAGCTGGAGCATAGATGTCAATCATACCTAGCTTGTTACAAATATAATGAACTCGTGATCCCACTAATGACTTGGTAAAGATATCTGCGAGTTGTTCTGTTGTCTTCACATGACCTAAGGATATAATACCCTTCTAACACTTTTCACGGACAAAATGACAGTCAACTTCAATATGCTTTGTCCTCTCGTAAAAAACTGGGTTATTAGCGATATGCATAGCTGCCTAGTTATCACACCACAACCTTGTGGATTCCGTCATAGGCATGGTAATCTCTTCTAGGAGCTATCGCGTTCACATAACCTCAGTAGTTGCCATTCCCATTCGCATTAGTTACATAGAAAACATTCACAGCCGTATCACTTGACGTGAATATCTCTGTCCTCGTGACGTTAAGACCATTTTCTCGGAAGGTTCGGGTTACATCCGCCAAGAGCCCCCACCTATCGGCTGTGCATAGCTCTAACCTCACACTCTTAGATTCTCTCCTTTCGATAGCAGCCTGTAGGCACAGAATCACCCTCTGCTTTTCGGCTTCAGAACTGATTGGAATACCATCTGTGTGCTTAATGAAGAACTCCAAATATGCTTGGTTCTCGGTTGTGTCAACAGTGGCATGGAAGACAATATATTCCATGTCCGTCAATGTGCAGATAACATCAAACAGAAGTTTCGTTCGGTCCTTGCACTGAATGTTCACTACAGAGTAACCTTGTTCCAAGCAATTTTGAATCGTGACAAGAGGGCCATCGCCTCTAGTCCTTAGAGTAGGTGTGCGTTCGTAGTCGCGATCAGCATACATCATTTGATGTTGTCTTCGCTCAGTGTGTGTAACTGCCATGGATACCGATGTCTTGGCGCTTCGGATATCATTGTCCCCTTTCAGCACATTCACTTTTTGTGGTTTCAAACTACGGAGAGAGAAAATCGTGAAGCGATTCTTGGGAGAGAGAGAGAGAGAGAGAGGATTTTCTGCTACTTGTGGAGATAAAGGAGAAATCCGTGTACAAGTTCGGAGGTTCTGTAAGAGATTGTTGATGGCGATTTGGTCGATGAAGTGGTAACTAACGCACAGCTGCCATTGAGTGTCTTCTCTGCAACTCATCGCACGCCGAGAGAGGGAGAGAGAGAGATTTGGGGCTTTTTTTCTCGAGAAAGCGAAGGAAAGAGGAACGCATCAGAAGAAGAAGAAGAAGAAAACGAAATGCAGATGGAGTGGCCTGCGTATTTGGATGAATACGAGAAGCTTGTTATAAGGATGACAACTCCGAGGTCGGTTTCTCTCTCTACATCGATGTTTCAAGTTTCAACCTCTGCTTTAATCATAATACTGTGTGTCTGTGCGTGTGTGTGTGGGTTTGTTTGTTTAAGTTTCTCGGATTGTTCTTTCGTTGTGCGACCATGGCGATTATGCCTCCTTACTTTTGATTTTCTCATGGAATTCATCGACTCCATTTTGGTGTTTCTCTGAACAATTTTCAATTGCATTGCTTATTACCGTTTTAGAGATTTCAATCTTAAAAACATCCGTTTCCAAATCAGATTTTCTAAAATTTACCAAGTATCGCTGGAAATCTCGTGTTTATTAGCTACCGTTTCAAGATTTACAATAAATTAATGTAGATTTTGTGTTAGTTACGATCATAAATACTACCAGCGACTACTGATTTCTGGTCTCTGTTCTTTTAGTTTTTTTCTGAAGCGCCCTAATTTGACTTTTCCAAAGGCATTATCTCCTCCTCCTTTTCGGCCATTGACGACAAATTTGACGTTCTCATTCTACAAATCTAATTTCGCATTTGGAAAATGGTCCATCTTACTTGTCTTCTTCGCTCTTTTTCGCAGAGTCATAATTGACAATGCCGGTTGTGCCAACGCAACTCGTGTAATGGTAACCTTCTCAGAAGCCCTACCAAAGCGTTCATACATGTGACAAAATTTGGCAAAAAAAATAAAATAAAATAAAATAATGACTGATTCAATCAGTTTTTTTGAACTTTTTGACAGATTGATAGTGCGAGAAAACATGGAATTCTTCTAGAGGCGGTTCAAGTTCTTACAGATCTGGACCTTTCTATTAAGAAGGCGTACATATCTTCCGATGGAAGGTGGTTCATGGATGGTAGGAGGAAAAATAATTCTGATCACTGTTCATGGAGATTTCTGCTAAACTGCCCTTTTTTTTTATGCAAGTTGCCAAATTTCATCACATTGATTGATTCTAAAAACTCTTGAGACTTCCAATAACGGTGGTATAAACTTTTCATCTACAGTTTTTCACGTGACTGATCTAAATGGAAACAAATTAACGGACGAGAGCGTCATCAATTACATGGAACAGGTAAAAACTTATAACTCAAAAATTTAATCTCAATTTGTTTTGATGAACAGTCAATAATTTTCAACACTGAATTAAAATCATTTTTGGGTTGCAGTCCCTTGGAACGATTCACTTTGCGAGTTCAAAATCCTTTGATGGTTTGACAGCACTGGAACTAACCGGAACAGACAGACTTGGCCTATTATCGGAGGTTTTTGCAGTCCTAGCTGATTTGCAATGCAATGTGGTTGAAGCCAAAATGTGGACCCATAATGGAAGAATTGCTTCCCTCATTTATGCAAAGGACAACTCAGGTTCCCCCATTGAAGATTCCCAGAAGATTGATATAATCGAAGGGCGGTTGAGGAATGTGCTGAAAGGGGACAATGATATCCGAAGCGCCAAGACATTGGTATCCATGGCAGTTACACACACCGAGCGAAGGCTACATCAAATGATGTTTGCTGATCGCGACTACGAACGCATGCCTACTCTAAGGACTAGAGGCGATGACCTTCTTGTCACGGTTCAAAATTGTTTGGAACGAGGTTATTCTGTAGTGAATATTCAGTGCAAGGACCGAACGAAGCTTCTGTTTGATGTCATCTGCACATTGACGGACATGGAATATGTTGTCTTTCATGCCACTGTTGACACAAACGGGAACCATGCACATTTGGTATGTATGTGTAAAGAATCTTTTTCACAGTTTTACAGGTTTAATCTCAATCTTTACAGTCAGTTCTCAATTCATATTTACTTTATTTGTTTTCAGGAGTTCTTCATTAAGCACACAGATGGTACTCCAATCAGTTCAGAAGCCGAAAAACAAAGGGTGATTATGTGCTTACAAGCTGCTATAGAAAGGAGAGAATCTAAGGTATTGTGTTTTTGGTATTTTGCTTTTTACTATGGGAAATGTGAATGAAATTATTGAAACAAGCAATGGTTTCATGCCCCTTTTGATTTAAGATTCAAAAAGCTCATAATCATAGGCTATTTGTTGTGGTGACAGGGTGTGAGGTTAGAGCTGTGCACGGCCGATAGGTGGGGACTCTTGGCGGATGTAACCCGAACCTTCCGGGAAAATGGTCTTAACGTCACGAGGGCAGAGATATCTACGTCAAGTGATACGGCTGTGAATGTTTTCTATGTAACTGATGCGAGTGGGAACCCGGCAGACCTGAAGGTCATCGAATCGGTTCGACAGAGAATTGGAATGAGTAGCTTAAAAGTGAAGGAATTGCCGCTGATATGTCATGAAAAAGCAGAGAGGGGTGAGGAATTCACAGCTGGGACAGGATCAGGCGGGGCCATGCTGGTGTCACTTGGGAGCCTAGTGAAAAGGAATCTATACAATTTGGGTTTAATCAGATCATATTCTTGAGGCAGAAGACACCCTACTGCCAATTGTTTTGGGGATTGGATTTCTCCACCCTTGTGGCATATTCTTTGCTTGAGAGTTGGGCATCTGTACATAAGAAAATTAACTAAAGAGGGGTTTGGTGATAGTAGTTGTTGGGGACAGAATTCTCTGTTCTAAAATATTAGTGTCCTATCCCAATGCACTCAACATCATTGAATCAATTCATTGGAAATATTTATACACGAAAATATCGAGACATGATCCAATGATTAACGGTGCATTTGGAGAGTGTCACAAAGATTTTGGGGCGGAGCACATCCCGATCCTAGTTATTGTTGGGTTTGGTCGGTTGATTAAAATAGGTACACACATACACCATATGGAGAGATGTGAGTTGGTGGCCTTTCCACCATTTCAAATAGTGCTTTGTTGAAGACTTTGAATTAGGGCTGTTCGTTGCTAGCTGTGGCAGAAGGGCGGAAAGAATAGTTGGTAGGGAGAGAAAGGAAGAAATTTGGTTTTATTTCACAGGACATATTTGTATATGACGATTCCCACCAAAAAAATTAAGTATTAGCTATCGTTGACTTGATTTTTCCAACAATCTTATTCCGGCATCTGTTTCTTTTTTATGTTTTGTTTTGTTGGGTATTTGGCAAAAAGTTATTTGTTGGAGTTTTAAATTTTTTATTATTAATTTTAATTATAAATTATAATTTTTTTAAATATTTATAATTTTTATTATAATTTATATTTATATTTATATTTTTTTTATTTTAGTTATAAATTATAATTTTTATTAATTAAATATAATTTTTATTATAAATTATAATTTATAAATTATTAATTTTAGCAACGTTAACCACCAATATGTTGGGTGGTCCGTTTCTGTTTAGTTGAAAGCAGGAATGTAGTCTAGCTAACTCTACTATTAATTAATGTTCTGAAGACGAGGTCTAACAATATTAAACTTGAATTCCATTTCCACAGGACTGTGGTTCTTATTCCTCTTCTTATTTAATGGGTTTCCCAGCATTGTTCTGGTTACCGATAAAATATTAGATATCATTTTGGTTAATTTTATTATTTATAATAAGATAACTAACTTAAATATGATATAAATTTAATATATAATATTTTTATAGTAAATTAATATGGACGATTTTTAGAATTTTACTCTTTTTTTTATGTTATATTTGAAATTTAAATTAAAGCATAAAAATGAGGAAAAAAAGAAAAAAAAACTCAATAAATTAATTACAAACCAATACGTTCCCAATATTATTTTGTACCATCAGCACAAATTCTTATTTTTAACTGTACAAACTAAGTAATTAACATATTAATTTATTTTATAATGATACATACAAGGCCCTACCGGTAAGATACAGTATTAAATAATTGTGGTCCAAGAAAAAAAAGTAAGAGGAAAAAAAAAAAAAAAAAGGAATAAGGTGAAGGAAAAGTCACATCAAACAACTTAAGTCTTTTCTGAAAATTCTACGTTATTGTTGCACGATTATTGTCACCAGTGACCTAGGATTCGTTTCATGACTTTTAATTAGACATTTTATTTAAAGTTAATTTAAGTTATATATAACTAAAAAAATTATTTAGTAAATTGTAGGAATAACTTTAAATTAAAAGGTAAAAAATTGAAAAAAATTTGGCTTAAAGTAGCTTTAAGTTGAAAAAAAAATTGTTATGATTTTTTAAAATTTATTTTTATATAATTTTATATATAATAAGAATCTTATTTGATAGATTCTAACGCGTAAATTTTAAAAATATAATTTTTTTAAAAACAAATGTGTATAATAAAAATTATAATATTTTTTAAAAAAATATAAAATTATTTTATGTAAAAATATAAAAATCTAAAAGCTTTTAGATTCCCAAACGAGGCCTTTTGACTTTTAATTTTAAGCTAAAAGACAAAAAACTAAGTTTTAAGCTCTTTGTCAAATAAAGTCCTAGTAATTAAGGTTTCGTAATAACTGCTTTATTTTTTTTTATATATGTGCGTATACAGTTATTGCAAGAAAATGTAAATCTCATAACAACAAGGCTTTGTTTTGGTAACGTTTATGTTTTCTGTTTTTTGTTTATGCTTTTAAATTTTTTGTAAATTGTAAATAAAAACATGTTTGGTTTATTTTTATTTTCGAAAAATTGTAAATAGTTTTTAAAATTTATAAAATTCTTATAAACAGAAAAAATGTGTTTTTACTTATTTTGTAAACACGTTTTGATTGCATTTTTTTTTTACTACT
>JAULJZ010012085.1:0-16354 GCA_032270985.1 Heliamphora pulchella | reverse complement strand
TATAGAGCTATCTATTACCCAATGGCTTCGCGTAGCCTATTGGGAATTAATAGGGAGGGATTTCTATAAGCTGCACCTGACACCGGCTCATTAGATGTGATACAGTTTTGTAACAAATGAGATAATGAAATTGTGACACGATTTTTGTGAAAAATTGGATAATGAGATAATAATATGGACAATATGAAAGGATAAATGGAAACAAATTGGCGTGCGTGGGAGTATGCGTGTGAAGGAATAATGAATTGGCAAAAATTTACATTTTACTTCGGTTGCACCTATCACATCTCACAAATTATGCATTACATCTGAGTTAATCTATATCCTACGAGCTTCGGCTCATGTTTGTTTACCAAACCTTTTTAGGTCTTGAGGACCTGGGGCGATATCACGGTAAGGAATGCATTTTGAGAAAAGGCTTGAATAAAGATTTAGTGTTCTTTTTGTGTTTTATATCATGTTTGTACATAAGCAGAAATGGATTACTATAATGATATAGTGATTATAAATGAACTCTTGGGACATCAAATGTATTTGTTTGGAATGGGATATGTAAGAGAATATGATTGCTTAATGAAGTTTTATTTTAATATGTTTCAAACTCAAACCTTTAGTGAAGGAAACTTATTGTTAGTGACCTTTGTTTGTGGGACAGTTGAGTTGGTTCACGGGTCCTCGGGATTGGGGCATGACACAAACATATAAGAGAATCTAGATTCTACCTTGGATTTGATTAAAAGCTTGAATTTCTTCTAATTTCTCCCTCCTAGGGTTTTGGTTGTGGATGTTCTTACTTTCTTGATGCTCCATCTCACATCTCCTTGCTCTAAAGTTTGATTTCAATCTTTAGTTACCCTCAATCAAGCTTTAATCCTTCAATTTCTATGGTGGAGGGCTAGGGTTTCTCATGTCGGTTTGGGTTTCACTCTCTCTCTAAGAGGAAGAAGAAGAGAAGAGGAGAGGAAGAGAGAGAAACTAAAGAAAACCAAAATGAGAGGGGTCCTTACATGGGTTATATATATATATATATAAATATAAACCCCAAGTCTTTCTCCAACATTCGAGACGATTCCAAACATTTCTCGATAGCCAGCTCGAGCGGTGACCCTTGAAATTGAATCCTACAAATTTCCTGAAAATTCATCTCAAACTCCCAACTTTGCTCACATTTTAATATTTTGAATTATTCATTAGCGTAGCCATATTAACATCATTCGTTACCATATATCTCAATTTCACTTTCGCCTATCACTAATTCAATCATTAACGAGCAAAATTTTATAACACCCACGCCCAAATTTAATATCGTCTCCTCACTTAACCGAAAACATAAAATCACAAAAATAAACACGTATCGGGCCGTTATACTTTCCCTTGTTTTTCTCCCCAAAATATGTTCTATCTCTTCCAAAAGCTCTCATCCATCCTTCTAAATCTCTCAATCCTTCCTTCCCACCTCTCCATTCTCACAATGGCTCTTAGAACTAGAGGAGGAAAAGGAAAATCAATCGCACGGGAGGATACCTCGGATGAAAATGCTAAACGGTTCACCACGGGATGGGCTGAAACACTTTACAAAACTCATATTCGGTCTCTTGAACCAATCTTCGGTAAATTCCTTGACATGCACTTCATGGACACATATTTTCCACATGTTTGTAGACTTTTAGCCAAGGTTGGATGGGGTCCTTATGTTTTCTATCGACCAAAAGGTGTTTTTCCTCAAATTACCTGTTTATTTTATGCAAATCTTACTAAAGAGATTAAACCAAATCCTAATGATGGCTACACTCACCTTTGTACCTATCTCTATGCAAAAACCTATCGGTTTACCGATGAGGATATTGCACATCGTTTTGAGATGGGTAGAGGCAAGTTTCATTGTCCACGAGTATTCGCATCTTCATAGATCATGTAACACGAATTCACTCCTCAAACCTTCTTACCCATGATCATAAATGAACCAGCTATAAATTTTTCCATCACACCTAATTACTCACAACTCACCCTAGAGGCCAAAATACTTCATCTCGTCATAACCTATAACATTTTGCCTCGTAGTGGATCTCGCACTTATATTTCCTATCTTGATTGCTTCATCCTTCGGTGTATCTATGTGGAAAAATCTCTTGACCTTCTATCCTTGATATGTTAATGGATGCTTTCGAAAAAAAGTAACAAACGACATACTCTTCCCTATAGAGCTTTTCTCACACCTCTTTTTGAGTTTTTTGGGTTTTTCTCATCTCCTTCTAATTTTCTTACACCCAAAATCTCTGACTTTCTTACCTCCACCACTCTGAAACAAATGGGCTATGTTCTATGAAATGGGGAACGAAAACACAAAACTCATAGGCCAACCCCTCAAGTGGTTCAAGATAGTGAGGGAGAAGAAGAAGAGGATGAAGCCTATGCACAGAATGATGCTTCTTCTCCTACTACTCCATCAGCACCTCTTCCTGCTCCTACCACCACTGCTGCACTTGATCCATCTACAAAATCCTTCTTAAGGAAAATGGTCAAGTATTTCACAACGCGGATGGATAAATAATTTGCAAAAGTCAATTCTCGCCTCACTCGCATTGAGGATGCCTTCGGCATTCCTCCCTATGACGCTTCTTCACATGATGATGGTGATGGCGATGATACCGAGTGTACCTCTAGCTCCACCTCTTTTTGATCATGACAAAAGGGGGAGAAGAAAGCAAGCAAAATAAAGAATGAACTTAGGGGAGAAGAATGAATGAGAGAGAGAGAGAGAGAGAGTGAGAGAGAGAGAGAGCAACATGAGAGAGCGCAACATGTATTTTATTTAGCTATCATGTATTTTTGGTACTCTAAAGCTTTTGGATGGTGCTGCATTTTGACTTTATGTGAATGGTTGTTTATCTTATGAATGGTTGGTTGCCTTCTTTGATATATGCATCTTGTCATTTTTTGGATAAATATGAATGATATAAGTATGTTTAGTACTTTGGATATTGAATGGATAAATATGCATAATACTTTGATATTTATGGAATTTAAATGACGAATGATCTTCATTGAAGAATGATTCTTACATTCTTATATTCATAATGCTTACTTTGCTTCAAATTGATGAGCTTACAAATGATTATTGGAAAATGAGATTAAAAATGATAAGTAAACAAACAAATTATTGACACATTATATGCTTAAAATGCTCAATACATGTAAAGAGATCAAATGAATGCTTGAAAGGCTTAACATTTGAAAAAATGATTAAATGAATATATGCTCAATGAATGTCAAAATGAAATGATGTTCAATGAAATTAAGTTTTCAAAGTTATGCTTAAAATGGCTAAAGAATGAAATTAATCTCAATGTCTTCACATTTATGCCACTTCAAAACAAAATAAGCTTTTAATCTCAAAAAGATGCAACTAATTGAATTATTATGCATATAGTGAGGGGGAGTTATTCAACTCTTATACTAGCTTATTATCGCATGCTTATTGATAGGGGAAGCTTTTATAGCTATCCTACATTATTTTTGTGGAGACCCGGTACGGTTCTTTTATTATTACTATTATTATTCATTAATTCTAGTAACGCAATTAAAGTAAAGAAAATGATCATTGAGGATCAATATGATTTGGTTTGCAGTTAGTGTGTCTGCACACCCCAGAATAGTAATTTGAGAATAATTCTAAGATGTTAGAAAAGTTTTAATAATGTAGTGGGAATTAAGTTTAATTAAATTAAATTTTGATGATAAATGGGGTAGATTTAAACATAAAAGAAAATATATTAAACACAATAATCAAATCTATGGATGGTGGAACTATCTAGAATTATAAAGAGAGAGAGAGAGAGAGAGAGAGAGAAAATATAAAGCCAAATGAGGCCAAACAGTCCTTGCCCATGCCACCGCACTCTTTTCTTTCATTTTTTTATTTTTTACTTTCGTTATTGCTGGGATTTTTCTAGAAAGGTGAAGAAAGGAGTGAAATAAAATACATATATACAAATAAACTCAAAGCCTCAGGAGGACCAAAACCTTCGCGAACACCCTGTCTCTCTCTGTCTCCCTGTCGTGTTCTTCCTTTCTTTGTTCGGTGCCCATAGGACAAAACTGAGTAATAGAAGAGTGGGAAAAAGTGGCTGCCGACACCCATCCCTCCCACACCATAGCCACCCCGCGACACATCACTGATCTCCACCGCCACTGCCACCAGCCAACGTTGTTGGTGTCTTCGTCTTCAAATTCTCTACTTCTGTTGTCTACCATGAACGAAGCTCGAGACTTTGAGATTAGATTATATCTCTTAGGTTGAAGAGGCTAGACATCCAAATGGGAGGCTACACAAAATAATTTGAAGCCCAAGGAGTCGGATTTGAAGGAGGCCAAAAATTAGGGCTTGGCGATTTTTGGGGATCTTAGTGAAAATTGAAGGTTTGAGTGAGAGACCCTGACCCGTTTTCTTTTTTCGGCATTTTTCGAAGCACATTTACCGTTTTTGCTTCTGCATGTTCATATGCGTTTTTATGCATGTTCGAGGGTAGAGATGCTTGTGGGGTTAGTTTTCGGGGCCGTTGGCACTTGTGGCGCGGGTTTCAAAAAAAAAAAGAAGAAGATATTTTCTTGCGAGCCTATAAATATCTTCCTTTAGATATTTTTTTTCAAAATATCTTTTCTTCTCTCTCTCTAACTTTTGAACCAACCCAAACGCTCTGCCTTCTCTCTAACTTCTCGGGGGCTCAGGGCTCAATTTTTTACGATCCAACTGCGGATTCTTGCTATTTGTACGGTGGGCTATGCGTTCATCCGAACAGAATTTCATTTCGACGAAACTCGATTTTGCACGTGATTTGAGACATCGAGTTTTTAACTGAACGAGGTAGGATCCTAGACTCACATGTCTTATAAGAGTGCTACGTGTAATCATGTGTGTTTTTATCGATTAAAAATTCATGAAAAATTGATTTATGTTTTGAAAAATTGGGTTTTAGTCTAAAAAGGGGTTTTGTGTTGATTTCGGTGGTTGGAATCGGGTTTTGAGTTTTTCTTTCGAGGTTTTGTGGTAGCTTCGAGTTTGGGCACGTCCGAGGGTGTCGAGAAGGTGTTTGGAGGCCTAGATTTGTGGTTGAAATGGTGGTTTGTGTGTGTTTGAGTGTTTGGGGGCTTGTAACACTACGAACAAGAAAATCTGGGTTTTTCTCAGGTGGTAGCTCACTCGAGTGCCCGATATCCGCTCGAGCGGACTAGCTGCGCAGGGCCGTTTTGTTTTAATGTTATCTCCCTCGTTCGTACTTGGAATTGGTTCGTTCTTGTACTCGTATTGAAGCCCCAGAAGTCCTCTTTCCAATGACACCTCTCTCACTTTAAGATTCTTTTTTTAGAAACAGTTATGACCAAAGGAGTCAAGGTATGTCAAGATTTCCAAACCATTTTTCACCCGTTTTTGGCCGAATGTTTGGGAAAAGGTTGTTTTTTATCCTTGTTGCCCCTTTTACCAAGTTTTTTGTTTCTTGGGGCATCGTGGGTTTGTGTTGGGTGCGCGTGTGGGCGTCGTGGGTTTGTGTTGGGCGCATGTGTGCATCGTGGGTTGTGTTGGGTGCGTGTGTGGGAGTTTGTGTGGGCCGTGTTGGGCGTGTGTGGCTTCGTGTTGGCCACGTTGGGCGTGTGTTGGCCGTAGGTTGTTGTTTGATGTGAGATGGTTGGGTTTTGATTTTCGATTGGCGTCCTATGGTATTCAATTGATTAATTTAAGAAAATTAGTCGATTCAAATATCTGTGAATTCTTTTTGGGGTTCGATTGGTGGTGTGTTGCTTGGGGAGTCGTGTCGTGGCTTCGGGTGTTTGTTCGGGTGTCATCCTCGGGGGTGACGTGTATGGTTAGATGCGGGTTTTTGGTACACGATTATATACGTGGTGGTTCGTGCATCGTTGCGTGCGGGAGTTTGGCTTTGTTTCTCGGTTTGGGTTTCTTCACAGCATTGACTGCTCGAGCGCTGGTTGTGCACTCGAGCGGGCTGGTGGCAGTGTGCTCTGTCGGTTGGAGACCGCTCGACCGGTGGTTGAGCGCTCGAGCACTTAGGTTGTGTTGGCCTCTGGGTTAGGTTTTGGTTTTGGTTTTTTGTATCGTTGGTTATCCCGGTGAGTGGATAGGTCGTTTGGGTATCGAATGACGAGTATGTGACATGTGATGTCGTGACGGGTTATGTGACGGGTGGCGTCATGATGTGAAGTTATATATGGTTATGTGTAACGTGATTTATGCTTTAAAACCTAGAGTTTTATAGGCATGTGACGTGATTTGTGGAATGTCGTGTTGATACGTGATTTTATGCATTAAATGCTGGTTTAGGTTTGCATATGTGTATGAAATATGATCGATGAGCTTGTGGGTTGCATGGGTTGCGTGCGTTGTATGTGTTGCACGGGTTGCGTGCGTTGTGTGTGTTGCATGGGTTGCGTGCGTTGCGTTAGATAGGGACTGCGGTAGTCCTTCGGTGAAAGTCTGAGAAGATGCGTTTGGGGCTGCTGCAGTCCTTCAGTAGTAGTTCGTAAAGGTGTATTTGGGGGTTGCGGTCCTACGATGAAAGTCTGTGAAGTTGTGTGTGTTGCATTAGATGGGGGCAGTGGTCATTCGGTGAAAGTCCGAGAAGATTCATGGATTGCATGTATTGCATTTTGGGACGGATATACCAATTTTTTTAAAACTGTATTATCGGCCTACGGGAGTTGAAATACTGTATTATTGGCCTACAGGAGTCGTAATACTAGAATCGTTTTCAAGGCTCTAATGAGTCAAAAAATGATTTTTATCCTCGCTTTCCCATTGCATGTGAAAATCATTTTTTGGCTCTGGTGAGTCGTGATCTAAAACTATTTTCAAACTATTTTAATGGCTTGAAAGAGAGTCAAAAACTGCACTTTAATTTCCTAGCATGTTTTGTTTATAGTACATGCCTGTCTAGTTTCTGCTGAGGTTTAGCTCACGGTGTGGGATTTTGATTTTCTTCAGGTACTGGTCACGCAAGTTGATCAGGAGGTGCTGGAGAGGTGGAGCTGTAGTCTTCCCTTTTGTTCTTTGTGTTACATGTATGTTGTAACACGTTTTTCGGCGTTGGGGTCATGTAATGTATGCCGTTTGGCGTTTATATACAATGCATGTATGTTTTATATTGAGAGTGTATTCTCGGATTTGATGTTATGTTTGGTTGCTTGTGGGAGTTTCACGTGGCCCGGAGTTTAGGGCGTGACATTGAGGCTCAATAAGGTAGGATTCTGACTAATGTTTGTGGATTGTTGGTGGTTTGTGTTGATATTTTTATACATACCTTTCTTGAACTGAAATTGTGTTTGTGAGTCGAAGATTATACCTTAATTTTAGAAATGATTATCTCGAATACATGGAACATTAAACAGTTGTTGGAGTCCTTTAGCTTGGAGATTTGTAAAGTGTGAATCAAATTGATAGTTGGATTGATTAATTTGGGAATGATGATACATGAACTCTTGAGTAGTGGATGAGGGAATGGAATAGAGGGTTAACGATGAAATGTTAGAACTAAGTAACTCATTAGATTGAGAGTTGAAGGATACATTCTTGAGTAATTGGCAAGACTTAAGAATGTTTAAATTTTATTGAGAATGGAACTAAAGGGTGATATTAGGGGCTTTAATTTAAAACTTATTGAGTTATGATTGTAGAATCAATTGAGTAAGATTGAGCGTTATTTAGAAATCTATTTAACGTATGGTTGAGCAAATTTGCGTTTATAAAACAATGTAGTTATATTTAAAGCCTAAGTGGTGGTGAAATGTTGGGAGATAAAATTGGCATGACCTCTAAGTGGTTTAAATATTGAAACTTACTAATTGGGGTTAATTCTTGAGTTGAGTATATAAAGTGGGAGAATTTAAACCAAAGTTTTGGTCATGAGTTTCACGTTTTAGGAAGAATGCAATGATTTGAGAATTTGATAGCGTTATGGAATTGGAGTAATTAGTGAGTTATTGGTACCTTGGAACTTTACAAAATATGAATTTATTTGGGTGAATTTTGAGTAAAATACTAAAGTTTGGCAGTTCATGATAAAAATTAATAAATAAATAAAATAAATATATAATAAATTAATAAATTCAAGTTTGTGTGGCTAAATTATGTGACTCTTATGAGAATTCATTAAATATGTGGATTGTGTGACAATGCGCTCTTAATTAACTCAACGGTTGATTATATAAATTTGAACCTTTGAATTAACCTTTGGCATTGAGAAGAATAAACTAATTACACCATCTCACTTACTGTGATAATGTATGATTATGAATTGAGTTAAATAGAAAATGGAATCACGAACAAAGAACTAGGATTTGTAGCAAATGAACTAAGGGGGAGGTTCTTAAATTGAATGTGTAACGAACTTGGAAAAGCGTGAAGTTGAAATAAAGAGACTAACTTATATGATTTTTTTGGATTTAAATTTCATAAGCTTTGATTTAAAGCATTGAATTTGCATTCTTTTTCAAGTATAGATTATTGTTTCTCTTAAAGGGTGATGAACTAGAAGAATAGGAAATCAAAGCTTGAAGTTAGAGTCAAGGAATTGAGGTTAAAAGGGTTTCGTAACTTGAGTTTAAAAATTTGAATTATAAGTTGAAGGTATGTGGATTTCTACTGGAAACCACCCATAATTTAAATCAGAACAAAGCTTGAGTTTTTATTTATTTTTATGAAAATTAAGTCAATGGTTGGGTTTAAACATTTTTAATGATTAACCAACTGAATTATTTTATAAGAAAATTGCATGGAATTGGGGAGTTTAAGCTTAAGCCTTGGTTGCGAATTTTAAAGATTTGAAAGGTGAAAGTGATGCTAAGATTGAACAATGTGACAAAATGGGAATAAGTGACAAATTGTTGAAATGAAACAACATAAAGAATAAAGAGTGTGTGACATTGTATCATGTGAAAATGTTTTTTTTTGTGACACTATGAAAATATGTGTAGAGTTTATGATCCAATGAACTATGGGTCTGTAAAGATTGTATGAAAGAGGTGAAAGATGAACTGGTAATATTGAATTAACAGTTGAATGAGATTGCATTATGATTGAAGCATGTGAAATGGGAAAATTAAATGTGAAAAGAAAATTCCTAGCTTTGAACTTGAATTGGGGAGATGAACTCCCGGTTGATTGATAAATACTGATATGATTAATCAAATATTGAACCGAGGATGATTGAAGTGGATGTGATTAAGTTGGGCTTGACTAGCTCCGCGATAAAACACGAAAATTTGCGCAAGTAGGGTGCCCTACCCGTCGGGTTAGTCTCCAAAAATATGTGCGTGGGTTGCCTACCCGTCGGTGTTCATCAGGAAAACCGAAAAAGGCAGTTGTCGTGGTGAGTTATAGAGCTATCTATTACCCAATGGCTTCGCGTAGCCTATTGGGAGAATAGGGAGGGATTTCTATAAGTTGCACCCGATGTCGGTTCAGTGTTTTGATTGATGAAAAGAAAGTGAAATGTGAATTAAAAGAATTAAAGAATGAGAAAGACAGTTAATGATTAAATAATAGATAAGAGGTGAGTTGGTATTTTGTTACTGATAAAAGAAAAAAAAATGAAAGCAAGAACAAAAGAAAGACAGAGAAATTGTGATTTATGTCAAGAAAGGAAGAGAATAGAAACAAAAGGAGTAAAGTGCCTGATAAAAATGAGAAAATAGAAAGAGAAATGAACAGTTTCATAAAAGATGTAAGTCTAAATATTGAGTAATGAACCTAAAGAATGGAAATGAAAACGGGAATAAAGAAAATTTGAAAGAATGTAAGACGAAAGAAATAGTGTAAAAGAAATAAGAAAATGACTCAGTATTTATTGTAGGTGAGCGTCGAACTTCAATCAAAGGTGGACATAATAAAAATGCGGTGAATGAATTAAATAAGAAATGGTAAAGATTAAGTAAATAAAGGATGAAGAGATGACGAATAAAGAATAGGTTATAAATATAATTTAATTATGATTGCATTATAGCATGTCATTAAAACCTCACAAATCATGCATTGCACTATCTTCAGTATTTATTCTACGAGCTTCGGCTGAGGGTGTATATACCCAATGTTTTTTTAGGTTCTAATAAAAGAAGTAGGCGCAGAGGCATTCTAAAGTTTAAAGAATGAAGAACGGGATCTTTATAATTTTTTTATGATGGAGACAAGTACTTTTTTTGTAAAGTGTAAAAACTTTTAAGATATTACTCATGCAAATATACTTGGTTAGATGCATTTGCTCTGATAATTTACATTGTGAAGCTGTATGTAATTTGAGAATTTTCTTTTGGATGAATGTAATCTTAATAAGCAATATGGATTATAGTTTATTAATAAGCTGGAGAATGGAATTTATTTTGTGGTTGTGAGTTGGAATCCAGGCGGTGCCTGAGTATATATCGTGTGATTTGAGTATGAGTTTGAGTTTGACAGGTAAATTTAGGATAGTCAGAAAAATAGAGAAAACTCTGCCGAAATTTTTAACAATTAGATTTAGTTTATTTTGGAATTTGGAATAAGTGAAAACATATAAGAAGTTAAGTTCAAATGAATTTTATTAAAGAAATTTTGGTTAAAGGAATGGGAGTTATCAAGTGGGTATCATGCGCCTCAAAAGTGAGTGCGTGACAGAATTGTATCAGAGCTCTAAGTTCGAATATGTCACGCCCCGAATCCCGGGGACCCGTGAACAAACCACCAGAACTCATTATACATAAATCATGACCAAGAGTAATGCCCAAGAACTTAGAAAATATTGTATATATCATTTAAAAGATTTAACAGAACGAATCAAATTCCCGAATTACATTTCCTTGTTTATCACAATGTTTAGAATTAACATACAACATTGACTATCCTTTTTCATTACATCATTTTCTTGTTCAATGTACAATAAGAACAAAAGATAACAAATGACATTGTAGCTCTGTCTACTGGCTCTTTCCAAAAGCTTCCATAACTTTGGTGTCACCCCGCTCTTCAGAACCTAAAATGTGTTTGACATATATACATGAGCCGAAACTCGTAGGATAAAGATTAACTCATATCTAATGCTTGATTTGTGAGGTGTGATGGGTGCAACCGAAGTAAAATGCAAATTTTTACCAATCCGTTATTTCTTCACACGCACACACCCACGCATGCCGATTTGTTTCCATTTGTCCTTCCATATTATCCATATTGCCATTTCATTATCCGATTTTTTACAAAAATCGTATCACACTTACATTATCCGGTTTATCTCAAAAATCGTATCACAATTAATTTATCACAATTAATAAATCGATATCAGGTGCAGCTTATAGAAACCCCTTCCTATTATCCCAATACGCTACGTGAAGCCATTGGTTAATAGATAGCTCTATAACTCACCACGATACAACACCACGTTTCGGGGGCTAACCCGTGGGCACGTGGTCTCCATCTTGCGCAAGTTTTCGGTCTTTCATCGAAGAGCCGCCAGCCTAACTTATATCATGAACCTTCGCGAGCTTTCACCTAGGACCGCAGCCCCTCATTATGCATATTCCACATTCAACCATAGGGTTTCAACTCAAGTTACTAGTTTCATGATGTAGTTTCTCATAGTTCACATCATTACTCAATATCACTAAGTACCAACATAAATTTTTAACTCAATTATAATCACGTCGTGTGTCGTTTAAGTACTCAAATTCTCTTTCATAATCCATGCAACACACATTATAACATCATTATATAACTCCCCATATATCGCTTTTCCGTTACCACATCATACGATATCAACACAAAACTTATTCAGCAAGGACCATATCATTTAATGGGAAAGGGATGCACCCATCATATGCATATTCATGTGTATACAAGTCAAAATCCATGTTCTCTCTCTAAAGTTCAAACTCTTAAATGATAACTATGCCACTACATAGCCCACAATTTTTCACACTCATACTTGTTCTCAAGACCTTAGTTACATGTCAAAAATCCGTATTTACCGCAAATACAACCAACCAGTATAATACTAGCATCCCAACCCAAGTGTAGTGAGGTAGGTAAATTCACAACCCAAGGGATAAGAAATTTGATAAAAAGGTTCAATATTGATGAAAATGTCCTTTTGAAAAGCATTTGGCCAAAAACGGGAGGAAAACGGTTAAGAAAATTTGATATACCCTCAATATTTTAATCATAACTTTTTCTATAAAAAGAATTTTCTTGTGAGAGTAGTCTTGTTGGAAAGAGAACTTCCGGGGCTTCGATTTGAGTACAAGAACGACTCAATTCAGAGTCCAGATAAGGGAGATATGATTGAACAAAGTTGGCTCTGTGCAGTCAGTCCGGTCGAGCGCCCAACTCTCTGCCAGTTGAGCGCTCGAGCGGACAGGGCTCCGCTCGAGCACGCTGTCGATCGAGAAAACTCCAGATTTTCCCCTGTTTTGATTTTCAAACCCCCAAATGCATAAACGTTCAAAATTAAGCTTTAAATCACCTTTTCCAATCACAAAACATTGTATTCAAAGTCTCATAACTCTCCTTTTGACACCAATTTTGCAAAGGCATGGTTAAATCACTTCTCCAAAACCCCCAATTTTAAAAAAACTCAACTTAACTCACACACACCTAACAAATATTCAAATCTCATATGAAATCTACGTGGTTTTTACATATGTAAACAAAATATCAACCCAAATCAACAAAGACATATGAGAGAATTTAGATCTTACCTCGGATTTGCTCAAAAGCTAGAAATTCCTCCAGATTCTCCTTCCTAGGGTTTTGGTTGTGGATGTTCTTGCTCTTTTGATGCTCCACCTACTATCTCCTTACTCCAAAGCTTGGTTTCCATCTCCGGTGGCTTTCAATCTTGCTTCAATCCATCAATTTCTATGGTGGAGGGTTAGGGTTTGTTATGGTGTTTGGGTTTCTCTCAATCTCTCTCTCTCTAGAGCTTATAAAAGAAAAGAGGAAGAAGGGGAGAAAATCATAAAGCCAAAAGAATGGGTTCTCATGTGGGTAATACACACATATATATAGGATAGTGATATAAGCCCACAAAACTTCTCCAACGTTCCAAAATTCTCCCGACATTTCCCGACAGTCCGCTCGAACGGTGAACCCTGAAGCCAAATTTTGCGAATTTCCTTACAATTCAACCCAAATCTCCAACTTTGCTCACATTTAAATATTTTGAATTATTCATTATCAACATCATTCGTTATCATATATCCCAATTTTATTTTCACATATCACTACTTCAACCATTAACGAGCCAAATTTTATAACATCTATACACAAATTTAATTCTGTCTCCTTACTAAATCGAAAATATAAAATCACAAAAATAAACACATATCGGGCCGTCACAACTTTCCCCCCTTTGGGAATTTTGTCCCCGAAATTCGTCTCCAGTCACACCAAACCTTCTTTTAATCTGAATACCTATCCATACACTTCGCTAATCATTCAGTCTACATAACATCTTTCTTAATCCGTGATCCTAATCGTTTCTTTAAAATGATATGACTCACGGATGCTAACACGTCTTTGATACCGAAAGTGCTAGACTACCATCAAGCCTAGCTTCCGATTACCAATATTTCACAAATGTTAAAATCATCGTTCATCATGACGTCAATTCTTATCCAAAATCAACATTTAAACGCTTTAAATCAAAATGAGTCAGGTCACTGCACGACAAAATTTAACATTAGGGCTGAAGTCAACCATTCCTGCACTAGCCACCGACGATCCCTCTATGACCATCATCTTACTCACATACACCTTCCCGAAGAATAAACATTCTCAACCACAGCATTATGCGTCACAGGTCTTATCACCGCTAAGATTCTCCCAACTTCTTCGAATCACAGTCTAATTCACTGCTATATTCTCATGTAAACTGAGGACTATTCTTCCAACCCAAACATATGTTTCCCAAACTTGAACATTGTTCTCATGGGTTACACGCATTACTCCCAAAAATTGCCTATGCCCTTACGGCTAACTAACGATCACGAGTTAAAACCATATTACTACTTGCACTGCATCACTCTAGCCCTTCAACCATTGAAACGAAGCCTACGCTACCACCTAAGCTTCACGAGCCACTAGAATTGAGCACTTCACATGAGCTAAAGGTCCCATATAAACTGAATTACATCTATACATGTACCCATTGGTCTTTCAAGTCTACCTTGTCTCAAATGAAATAATTAGTAATCTTTTGCACTTGTATTGCCCCCACTCATCATCACTATCATATACATTCACATCTTCCCTTCACACGGTCGAACCACTCTTCCTATATTAAGAATTTTGTGAAATCCAAAGTTCCAAACAGAACACAATTCCAGACTTATAAGAGCCTACCAGAAACGCACCACCAAATGTCCCGACTACAAGGTTCCAACAAATTCCCCACTCTATCGGGAGCTAAAGGCACAACCATACCCGCATAACTCAGAACAAACTGCATATAACGGTTAACAAACTACAGTGGATCATTGTAGATAGAACTCTATGTTTCAACACTAATTTTCTCGTCCACAAGATAAACACTCTTGGTCCATCAACTTAATCTCAGAGAGAATACAACACTACGCACTTATATTCACCCAATAAAGTATACAAATTCTATCCAGAAAGCCCACGAGAAACTCAGTCTTCTGATCACCCAAATCGGTAGTACCCATGCCTTTGGTACACACTCCAGGATTACAATATGAACACCAATCCACTAAAACTTCTATTTTTCCCAAATTACCAGAAGCCATGTCCCGACCTCAACGTACTCCCAATACCCACCAACCTTGGTCTTTACAAAATCCTATAAGCCTCATCTTGAGGTCGCATAGCCCACAGCCACACAATTACCGTTAACCCTGATCATGATACTCGGGTCATCCACTGCACTTAAGTTCTTAACTCTCAGACCTCATTCCACACACAAGAACATCGTCAATCCTTATACCGCGTGCCACACATCCTATAAGACTACTAACTCATTACCCATCATACACAGAGACAACGCCAATATTCTCATCGCGCAAAATCCTCACTTCACGAGGTCACACTTCACTAACCTAACTCTCACTAGACAAATCACAGCCTCGAACTCACTATCCAAGCAACTTTCATAAAAAGTGCACAGCACCAAACGAAAGGGAACCTAATCCTGAGACCTTTCATCCAAAGTTATTAATAACCTCCACAACCATGCAAGCGCCTCTTGCACTTCTGCTTCTCAAGCACGCACCTATCACAAACATCTTAAGACACGGTTTCTCTCCTATCGCTTCAGGTCACCCAAACCACACTGTATACCGTTAAACTTTATTACTCTACACTTCGTTCTCATGGGCAAATAACATACCCACCTCTGAACCTATGGTCAAACATAAACAACCTCCAAACGTGTCACACTCAAGACACACCATTTCAGCACTAGGCCTACTACACTTTTGGACCCTTTCATGGTTCTTTCAAACACATACACCCAGTATGATTCCCCAAACACGATCTCCTAATCAGCCAAATCATGAGTTTGTATTCCCTTAGGAGTTCCACAAAACCAATACTCGAGGATCTCACCACACAAACAATTAAACCATTGAACTCCCTTAGGGACCTCACTCGACTTGAACTAAAGCTATTGGTATTTCATACAAACCAAACTACATTTCCAAAGAAATTACCCATGCACTCGGGTTTACACAGGCCTTTCAAGAAACCATTATCAAACGAATCCGCACTCTTATGATCCCAACGTTTTACTTCTACCAATAACCAACAATAACATTGGTCAACCGATTATGAAATATCTTCCTTCCTAGGGAAACCATGAACCAATGCTAGGTTCTTACTCAACGTCACTACCCTCTAGGGCAACCAACATTCACTCGGCTCACGTGGAGATTAACCACAAGCCCTTGTAAAGACATCTATCATCATCGTACAACCGTTACTGGCCATCATTCACAATGTGTATATCATTCGTCGCACTAGGTCCTCACAGTTAGATTTCTACTCAAACACATTAACTATCGTTCACTCCTTCACATCCCAATGATACATCGCACGTGTCCACAAACCCTCACTGGTTAATTGCCAAAAACAACACTACGTATACTCGCATCACTGTATAACATCTCTTCAAAGAGTCGCGTCACATCACTCGATTCCCAACAGGTAGGTAATAACTAAACAAGTAGGCAAAGACCACGCTGTAGTCTTGAGCTCGCGGATTCGGTGCACCCATCAGAAAACACAAAACTGTTAGCCCAAGGGCTTTTTAATTTGATTTTGATGATTTTCATAATTCATTTTCTAAGAATAAATGATTTTAAATGG
>JAULJZ010012074.1:0-16354 GCA_032270985.1 Heliamphora pulchella | reverse complement strand
TGGAGGTTTTCTCACACCTCTGTTTGAGTCCTTTGGCTTTTCTCCATCTCCTTCAAATTTTCTTCCACCGAAAAATTCTGATTTTCTAACCGCCACCACTGTAAAACAAATGGGTTACAAATTACAAAATGGTCAGTGGGTACCAAAAATCCAAAGGCAGGCACTTCAAGTAGTTCAAGATAGTGATGAGGAAGTCGAGGCTGCTGCCTCTGATGCTGATGCTCCACCCACTTCTCCTCCAGCACCTCCACATGTTCCTATCACCACCACTGATGATGCTCTTATCACCCGTTCATTTTTAAAGAAATTGGTTCGCTCTTTCTCCAATCGCCTTGAAAAAAAGCTTGATAAGCTTGGTTCTCGCATTGCTAAACTTGAAGAGGCCATGGGTCTACCTCCCTCTGCTGATGAGGGTGATGATGATGATGATGCTGTTGACTCTTCTCAATCCACTTTTTGATAATGCCAAAAGGAGGAGAAACAAGTAAAGCTTCACTTTATTTTCCTTTTAGTTTGGAGAGCATTAGAGCGTTTTTATTTTTTGAATCATGCGCTAATGCTACTCTTATCTTGTTTACGATTTTTGCTACACTTTATCATAGTTATCATGCTTGGATGGTTATGTTTATTGTGATTACATATTACTCATCTCATGGTTAGTTCGATTAACCTTGAATTGAAAATCTATATTGATCATAAGGCTTACCATTTGAATGAAATGAACTTCAAATCTTTATAACTTATGCATATAGTAAGGCGGAGTTTCTCAACTCTCAAAATTTGTACTCATGCTTATTGTTAGGGGGAGCTTTACTTAAGCTTTCCTACATTATTTTACTTGTGTTTGTCATCATCAAAAAGGGGGAGATTGTTGGCCTAATAGTGCTTCAATAACCGATTTTGATGATAACAAACTTATATATATCTAATTGTGCAAATTAAGTTTGGTTACAAGAAATATACACTTAGCACAATTCAAGATATACAAATGGAAGCCATGACGCATAATTTCAAGTCAAGATTATTTGGCGACAAGTTTTTGTGGATAAATTGCAAAAAGGATTGAGATATTGAAGACTTGAAGAACAAGAATGTAAAATTTATTTTTAGGATCTATGTACACTCATATGACTCATGGATATATATGTTTTTGAAGCTCATAGGAATCTTAAATTTCTTAAAAATATTTTTTCAAAGCATAAAAAGATCAAACCTTTTAGGAAAATCAAAAATCTGGATTTTTTATTATCCAGTCGACTGAGGCTTTCCATCCAGTCAACTGAACAGGCTACCAAAAGTAAGTTTTCAGATCTAACTCAGTTCAGTCGATCGAACCTTGGAGTTCAGTTGACCGAAGTGCAGTTTAGTCAACCGAATAAGTCTCTTCAGTTGACCGAACAGGCTTAAATTTTGAAATTTTCTGAAAACAGCTAGTTTGAAAATTTCATATTTAGTCCAACGGCTAGTTGGTTTTTGGAGCCTATAAATAGATGCATTGTGCTAGTGTTTTATTCATTCCGAGCCTCTCAATCTTTCTCTCTTGCTTACTACTTCATTGTGCTTCAAAATCTTGATTTTACAAATCACTTTTGAGAGAAAATCATTAGTCTTTCTTCTTGAGCTTCATTTTCATATTTCTTGATAAGTGAGTTTAGAGCTTCATTGTTGTACCTATTTGCTCATTCAAGGAGCGTTCTTTGTACACTCTTGTTTCATTCTTCTTGATTTGTATTTGAGAAAGGTGATTCTCAAAAGAGACTAATCCGCCTACAAAGATTGGGTTAACTTGAGAAAAATATATTCTCAAGTAGAGGCTACTCCGCCTAGACTAAGGAGAGAGGCTCCTCTGCCTATTGAAGGAGAGGTAGTAAAATCCTCATAGCGGTTAGCTTGAGGTAAGGACGTAGGCCGTTGCGCCGAACCTTGTAAAAATTGTGGTGTTATTTTTCTTTTTCTTTTACTTTCTTAATTATCTTGTTGTTTATTATACCACACACTCACACTCTTGTATTTGATTTCTTGATTCAGTATTCGTTCTTGTGTTTGCTTAAACTAAAAAAAAGTTTTAAAAACTAGAAGTTGTAAAAATAATTTTTATACTCATATCTTATAACAAAATATTTTTGTATTTAAATATTTGACTTATAAAGGTTTGTATTGTTAATACAAAAAGGGATTGAATCCAGTTTACAAGAAGGCTTTTAGATAAATTAAATTATACTTGCAAGTTAGAGTTGAAAGCTACACTTTATCTTACATTGTTAAATCAAGAAGAAGTACTCTTATAATACACTTATATTTAAATCTTTTATTTCTCATATTTCTCAAATCTTGAAGTTAAAAAGGTTTTAAATTCTTTCTTGCCACTTTGGAAGAAATATTGTTATATACTTGTATCTTAATCTAAAAGTCATAATTGAAAAATATTAAAACCAATCAAGTGTTGTATTTGTTTAAAAAGTTTAATCTTTGTCCATACTTGTTCTTGAATATTTCAACACAAAATTTTGCTTATAAAATAAATTTATTTGTGATTTAAAATAAGTAATACTTTTGTAAACTAAAGACCATACACTTGTATTTGGTTATTTAATCTAAAATTTTAAATACCCAATTCACCTCTCTCTTGGGATTATACACGTAATATCAGAAACTCTTTAGAGTTTCGATACAATCATAAAATCGAAATTTATATTTATCTTGCTTTTAATTTTTTATTAACTGCGTGGATGAGATATATATTAGTTTTATTTATCTTGTTAATTTAATTAATTCGAATATATGATTTTAATTAAAATATTTTGTAATGAAAAATAAAATTAAGTTTTTTTAATTAATTAATTAATTAAATAAATTTTTTTAGATATTTTATTTTTTACAAAATATCACGTTTAAAGATTTTTTTAAAAATTGAATATCTTAGAAAAACATAAAAATTAATCCTGAATTTTGAATTAATTAAATGAAATAATGTTTAATCGAAATAAATTATTATTTTTTAAAAAATGTGAAACGGAACATAAAATCAATAAATGCCTTTAATCACTACTTTGGCTGAAAAGTTAGAGAAAAAACTGTGCATTTATTAAATTTTATTTGTTACACATTTAAATACGAAAAGATGGTTTGATAAACTAGAATTTTTGGAATCATGTACACGGAAAGATGTTTGATTCTTTCAGATTGTGTGACTTTTGAAATTAATAAATTTATTTTAAATTAAACAGATTTTTATAACTCTAAAAAATATTTTAAAAATCTAAGTTAGAGAGGGAATTTATTCACATATAAATTTCGCGGTCTCCATCACCAGTTTGTAGGCGATGCAATTAAACCCTGCGTGTCGACAATAAGGCATTCCTCTCCAACGGACAAATTAATGACAGTATCGCAATTACAAACCTCATTTAGGGATATTTCTGGATAATTGTTAGTGTGGATCACTTCTCTAACTGAAGAATTTATTGCAAAGCGATTAATTTAGAATTAAGTGATTGTTAACGCTTAACTCTATATAATAGTATTCTCTCCAACCGAGTCATTGATATTATATACTGGAACGAAACTATGTTAGCTATTTAATTTTTACTTAGCATGGTAATTTGCCTAGATAGTAAAATTAAAAAGAATTAGCATGCCTGGTCTTATGATGGATAGTAGACGTCCACCCAACATGGCATGCTATTTACAGGTTACCAGGCTGCTGGCGAATTAATTTAAAATGGTAGAGGGAACCAAATTAAAATGAATTCAAAGTTTTGCTCATCATAATTAACAATTTTTTTAATTATGTGATTCTCAAGATTAAAATAGATTTTAACCCACTGGATTTAATACTCAAAGAAAATAAACTTTTGGCATCAAATTTTGTTGACTGGAATTGTAACTTGGATATAACTTCAACTACAAATGGTATTCTTTCAATACCAAGAAATGTGTTTGTTACAGAAAAAGGTTCTTTCTCTGAGCCAAAATGCATGAAGAAGAAAAAGGTTCAGAAACAGGGAGACACAATTTCCAGGGTAGTTAGTGGACCATGGACTGGTGTGAAAAAGCCAAAAGACAGATATTTTCACTGCAACCACACCCGGTACTAGAAAAAGCTATGTTCAGTATTTCTCAGAAGGCAGAACAAATAGGGTAATTTTTGTTCACTGGTTGTGAAAATATGTTTAGCGGTGTTATCTACCGGTACCTGGTGTGTAGATATGGGAGCCACTAATCATGTTTGCAATTCATTGCAGGGGTTCCAGGAAATCTGACAACTCAGTGATGGGGAGATTTATCTGCATATAGGCAATAATACAAAAGTAACAACAGTTGCAGTAGGAGATGTCACTCTCAATTTTGGTAGAGATCGAGTTTTAATATTGAGAGATTGTCTTTATATACCTACCATTAGGAGGAATTTAGTTTCTGTTTTTGAATTGGCTAAAGACGGATATTTAGTTTATTTTAATGACTCTGTGGTTATTATGGATAATAAACGGGTTATCTGTTCTGGTACATTGGTGGATGATCTTTGTATTATTATTCTAATATCTCATACACTACAGCAAACTGAAATAAATAATACATCTATATTACCATATAAGAGAAAATTTTCTTCTTTAATGAATCAAACGTTTTTTTGGCACTTACGCTTAGGTCATATTAATCTAAAAAGGATAAATAGACTGGTGGTAGATGGACCTTTGAGTTCATTGGAAGTGGAGGCACTTCCAGTTTGTGAATCTTTCTTAGAGGGTAAGATGACCAAGAGGCCCTTTTTGGCTAAAGGCTATAGAGCTAAAGAAGCGTTGGAGTTTGTCACGCCCCAAACATCCAGATCACGCGAAAGCCCACCAAAACACCCATTTAAGAAAATAAATTTTACAGTTGGAAATCAAATATAACATCTGGATAGAATTTCCACAGTTGAACTCTCATAAAGCTGTAAGCATGCATTCTTACATGAATAAGTATATCGCCAAAATGCGTACAAAACTCGCCTTCTGAAACAGGCATCACATGTCAAAGGTACATGTACAAAATAGGAGAAACTACATCTAGTCTTCCGTCTCAATGGGCATCTAGGTCATCTCCTCACGTTCACCTGAAAAGTTTTCAGAAAAACCCACCACGTGAGCTAAAGCTCAATAGGAACATACTATAAAACTGTAAAGTAGGATATGCAATCATATGGTAGGAGCTAGCTCGACCACAAAAGCCAACACGGTTTTCTCACAAAATCACGAATTTTTCATCTGAAAACTATTATTTTCATCCTTGAAACTATGCATATAAACCTGAGAGTTATCATGCCACAATTAAGGGAAAGCAGTAAAACAACATTCTCCACTCGGGATAACAATCAACCGAGGAGACAAGATAAATGAGATCCTATGTACCGACTCTGCCATACCAGACAAGGTAACTGCTATAGACTCTTGCCCATTATCCTAGTCCTGAACCACTGAAAATCAGCTAGATAATGACAAGTTCTATACGTAATTACGACAATGTAACCACTTAGTTTACGGGACTACCCCCGAAGATACTAAGCACCTAATAACCACTTAGTTTACAGGACCACAGCCCGAGGGTACTAAGCACCTAACCACCTCATTTACGGGGATTAACCCGAAGGACTGTAGGTACCTACTCTGCGCACGTTTCTGTACTTTCACCAAGGAGCAATGGAAGCCCACTCACAAACCCATTGTCCCGGTACATCTATGGATAACATTTCAAATTAACCCATGTGCAGATATACAACTCATGTATATATATAAGATCCAATCCATGAACCATGGAGATCAAACAAAAACATGTAAAAACACATTTTTATCAAAACGCTTTAGAAGTTAAGACTCAACCCCAAAGGTTAGCTCCAAACATTCAACAAACACGTTTTCCCACAACTCCGTTTTCAAACCATCTTTTGAAAGCTTCTGGTAACCCTTTTTGAAACCATAGAATCTCATAAAAATCTCGGATAAACATCGCACGAGGAAAGTCTGAACCAAAACACCTCATTTTCCAAAAAAACCAGGTTCAGTTGACTGGACTCACCCTCTAGTCGACTGAAAAACACACTGGAATTGAAAACCAAAAACAGAAGCCACTTCAATCGACTGACCTCCCAGGTCCAGTCGACTGAACCTCCCACATGATGATCCATTCGACTGAACTCATGGGTTCAGTCGACTGAATCAGCCTAGATCATGTTTTGAGCTACGATTTTGGTTTTCAAACCTCAGATCAAGCCTCAAAAACACCCGTTTTGACTCCTAAAAGCATACTCGAGCTCAAGGCTATCATAAAACCTCGAAAGGAACATCCCTATTTTGATTTTATCCAACTGAACGCCGAAAAAGGGTTTTAATCCAAAACTGGATCTAAAGCACAAATCATATTTTCATGCGTTTTTAAACGGTAAAACATCATAAGATTACATATATATCCCTTATACAACAGTACAATCTGAAATCCTATCTCGTTGGATAAAAAATTTGACGTCTCGATCCACGTGCAAATTCGAGCTTCGTCAGAATCAAATTCTGACTGGATGGGTGCGAAGCCCTCAATGCCGATACTAAGGATCAGCAGATGGTCCGTCAAAAACCAAGCCCCAGGCCCCCGACAAGTTAGAGAGAAGGCTGAGAGAATTTGGAGAAAACTTAATAGTTAAGTTTTCAAAAATATCTTTTAGAAAATATCTAAGTTACGATATTTATAGGCCTCTAAAATATTTTTTTTTAAAAATTTTGAAATTCGCACGGCAACTCCCAACAATCCCGGGAACCGACCCTGCATGCTCAGATAAACATCAACATGCATCAAAACAAGTAAATCATACACCGCAGACATATATATGCAAGACACATCATATATACATATAAGTCTCAAAAAGAGACGGGTCCGGGTCTCACAACTCTCCCCCCCTTAAGGAATTTTGTGCCCGAAATTCACAACAAGGTTATAAGGTAAAAAGGTCTGGGTATCTAGCACGCATCTCAGACTCAAGCTCCCATGTAGCTTCCTCAGCCCCGTGATGATACCACAAGACCTTGACATACGCAATAGTTCTGTCCCGCAACACTCGCTCCTTCGTGTCAAGAATCCTCACTGGACGCTCTTCATAAGTGGCGTCCTCCACAACCCGCAGCTCAGCCCAATCTATCACATGTGAAGGATCAGGCTTGTACCTCCGAAGCATAGAAACGTGAAACATGTTGTGCACAGATGCTAACTGAGCTGGTAAAGCCAAACGATAAGCAACCTCTCCAATCCTATCAAGAATCTCAAAAGGTCCAATGAAACGCGGTGATAGCTTCCCGCTACGACCAAACCTCATCAGACCTCTACATGGTGAAACCTTCAGAAACACATGGTCCCCCACTGCAAACTCCAAAGGTCGTCTCCTCTGATCTGTATAACTCTTCTGGCGACTCTGCGCTGTCAGTAGGCGCTGGCGTATCACAACAACCTTCTCTGTCGTCTCCCGTACCATGTCTGGCCCCAAGATTGTGGTCTCTCCCACATCTGTCTAACACATGGGTGATCTACACGGTCTGCCATACAAAGCCTCAAACGGTGCCATTCTAATACTGGATTGATAGCTATTGTTGTACGCAAACTCTGCTAAAGGTAGATGATCCTCCCACGAACCTTGAAGTCAAGGATACAAGCCCTAAGCATATCCTCCAGAATCTGTATAGTCCTCTCTTACTGGCCATCCGTCTGGGGGTGAAAAGCAGTACTGAACATCAAGTTCGTCCCCAAGGCCTCCTGCAGACTTTGCCAAAAGCACGAAGTGAAGCGCGGGTCTCTGTCTGAAACAATGGACACGGGTACTCCATGTAACTGAACTATCTCTCTGACATATAAGCCTCTCAGTCATTCCACTGAATCCCTCACTCGGATGGGGAGAAAGTGTGCAGATTTCGTCAACCTATCAACCACAACCCATACGACGTCGTGTGCCGTAGGTAACCGAGGAAGTCCTGACACACAGTCCATCATGACGTTCTCTCACTTCCACTCCGATATATGCAATGAATGTAGCAACCCTATCGGTCTCTGATGTTCCGCCTTTACCTGTTGATAAATGAGGCATTGGGAAACAAACTGGATCACATCTCTCTTCATCCCTGTCTAATAGAACTGACGACGTTAATCGTGGTACATCTTCGTGCCTCTAGGATACACGACAAGACGATAATGATGATACTCGTGTAAAAGATCTGATCGGCATGACTCTGGCACAAACGAACTGCCTGCCAACCTCAAACTCTGATCAGAACCCACACTCCATCCTGCTATATCCTCGCCACTAGCCACGCGGTCTCGTAACATCTGAGCCTCCTGATCCGTCTACTGGACTTCTAGCATACGTTATATCAACGCTAGTCGAGTAACTACAAAAAACAAGGTGGCACTAGTCACTGTCTCCTCTAGACACAAATTAAACTCTCCTACCTCCCCGAGCATGTGCTACTAACATATAGCCACAGAAGCTAACGACCCATAAGATCTCCTGCTAAGAGCGTCCGCCACGACATTGGTCTTCCCAGAATGATACTGTAACTCAAAATCATAATCCTCTAGCAACTCCATCCATCGTCGTTGGCGCAAGTTTAGGTCATTCTGCGAAAACAAGTATTTTAAGCTCTTGTGATCGGAGGAAACCTCAAAATGCTCACCATGAAGATAGTGACGCCATGTCTTCAAAGCGAAGACCATGGCTGCCAACTCCAAGTCATGCATAGGATAGTTCCTCTCACGTGTCTTTAGCTACCGGGAACCATAGGCTACAACTTTACCGCCCTGCGTCAAAACACATCCAAGACCATCGTGTGAAGCATCACAGTACACAGTAGAACCCAAACCTCGCTCTGGAATGATCAACACTGGCGCGCTGGTCAACCTCATCTTCAGCTCCTAAAAAGCTGACTCACAGGACTCACTCCAAGCGAACACAACTCCCTTCCGATTCAGACGCATCATCGGTGCAGCGAGTCTAACAAAGTCCTTCACGAACCGTCTGTAGTAACCTACTAAGCCTAGAAAATTGCGTATCTCAAAGACACTCTTCAGTTGCTCCTAACCTGTCACAGCATTTGTCTTTGATAAATCCACAGCCACTCCATCTGTCGACACCACGTGTCCCAAAAATCTCACCTCGGATATCCAGAATTCGCACTTCTCAAACTTCGCATACAAGCGATGTTCTCTCAGAAGCTGTAAAACAATACGCAAGTGCTCCTCGTGTGCCTCCCTAGTAGGTGAATACAACAGAATATCATCTACAAACACCACTACAAAACTGTCCAAGTAAGGATGGAAATCCGGTTCATCAAACCCATGAACGTAGCAGGTGCGTTCGTCAGACCGAACGGCATAACCAGAAACTCATAGTGACCATAGCGAGTCCGAAAGGCGGTCTTCGCTATGTCCTCGTCCTTAATCCTCAACTGGTGATATCCCGACCTCAAGTCTATCTTCGAGAAACAACTCGAACCCCTTAGTTGATCAAACAAGTCGTCTATCCTCAGCTTTGGATACTTGCTCTTTATTGTCACTTGGTTCAGTTTCCTATAATCGATACACAGACGCAAAGATCCATCCTTCTTCTTTGCGAAAAGAGCAGGAGCTCCTCACGACGAAGTACTCGGACGTATAAACCCCATGTCTAGCAACTCTTGTAACTGCACCTTGAGTTCACGCAACTCAGCTGGTGCAAAGCGATAAGACGGCACAGAAATGGGAGCAGCTCCGGGAACTAGATCAATAGAGAACTCCACCTCACGGCTCGACAGCAACTCATACAAATCATCAGGAAAGACATCCGAATAATCGCACACCACCAGAGGTAACTCTCCTTGAACTCCAACCTCCTCACCCAGCATGAGTGCTAAGAAAAGGAGACTGAGGTTTCCCTGGTTCCTCACAGTACTGGGCAGAGACCTCAAACCCTCATCCCAGTCTCCTACAAAACAAAAACAATCTCCCGTTAAGGTACAAATTGTCACCCTCCGTCGATTGCAGTCGATAAAGGCACGATAGGTGGTCAGCTAGTTCATCCCTAGAATGACATCGAACGCAGTCATGTCTAGAATAACAAGGTCAAACTCTAAGCAACGACCGGCGACCTCCAACACGCAGGATCTGCAGACAAGGCTCAACTTCACACTCCCACTCATCGGGGTCTCTACACACAAGGTACTACCCAACCAGTACATCTCTAACCCCAAAGCAGAAGTAAAAGAAGCAGATATAAACGAATGTGATGCTCCAGTGTCGATAAGAACACTAGCCCATGATCTGAAGTCTAGAAAAGTACCTCTGATCACAAAGGTGGTAGCAGCAGCATCGAAACCAACCAGTGCTCTAGAAGAACTGGGCTCTGTAAGGACGTAAGCTTTGGCCGGTTCACTGCAGTCCTGCACTGCCGACTACCTGCCCGACTGCACTGAAGCTCCTCCCTCTGCAAAACAGGATGTCTGAGCTCTAGGCTGTGAATACATCTGTCTTCCCTGGCCTGATGGAACTGCTAGTGCTCCTGCTGTGCTCTGAATGCTCCCACCTTGAGGACAGTTCCTCCGGATGTGCCCAGACTGCCCACACTCAAAACAAACCACTGGCCCCTTCCCTGAGCCTGCGACTGCGACTGTGCCTGGACCGGCATGGGGCTACGACACTCTGCTGCGTGGTGTCCTGGCCGCTGGCATATATGACAAAGCGCCCTCTGATCTGACCGTCCCGTTGAGGCTACGGGAGGCATGGATGCAAAAGACTGGGGCGGATACGACCCCACTGGATGCAAACTCGGACCAGATGTCCGTCGACGCTTGTCCCTGCATCCTAGAACTGCGTGCGTCCCCCATCTGACTGACCCCTACTGTCCCTATCTCTGCGCACCTCGTTCAGAGTATCCCTCCACTTTCATGGCAGTCTCCACCAGCTCTGTAATGACCTACATCCTGAATGCTGCCACTCTGTCTCGGATAGCAGGCCTCAAACCCTTCTCGAATCGTTTCGCACGAAACTCATCAGTAGGCACAATCTCCTGTGCAAATTTGGATAGGCTAGTAAACTCAGCCTCATACTCAAGCACTGTCATCGTCCCCTGCGTCAGAAACAGGAAGTCCTCTCTGTAACGATCTCTCAGAGTCGCTGGAAAGTATTTCTTTAGAAATACCTTCGTGAACGCATCCCAAGTGCCTGCCACTGTGGTCTTGGCGAACTTCCACCACATGTGAGCACTCTCTCTCAGCTGAAAGGCGGCACATATAACCCTCAAATCATCTTCCTCAATTTGAAGCGAGTCAAGGATCTTGGTAACCAGCTCTAGCCACTCAGTGGCAACCGTGGAATTGGGATCCCCAGAAAAGGTAGGAGGATCTAGGCCGCGATACTCACGCATCGCAACTGTAGCCCTCGGCTCGGGTGCACTCTCCCTACCCCTAGTGGCCTCAGCCAGTTACCGAATGGAGCCGACCATCTCACGTAACAGATCTCCCTCAGCAACAGATCTTTGGGGTGCATTAGCATCCCCAATATCTGGGACTGGAACGTCCCTTCGACCAGAACCACGGCCACGGCCTCGACCACGGCTTCGTCCTCCCCGCGTGGACATAACTCTATACGAAAGCAGCATAACATGATCAGAATCCATACAGCATGTTATTGCTAACGTAAAAGATCGATAAGCATGCTAACACATAGCCACGTAATATAATGTCATCACATCTCACATACCAAGGAGAACCGACAAGAAGGACTTGCCCATTTGGATAACCTACTCAGATTCCCTGCTAGAAATCACATCTGCAAAACGCGTATCTAACATGGCTCCCAAGTCTGTAACACATGCAATCAAGCACACATACATCCTCACAAGGTGATGTACCCTCTTTCCCATGGCTCATAGGTATTCGAACCCAGAGCTCTGATACCAAGTTGTCACGCCCCAAACATTCGGGTCACGTGAAATCCCACCAAAACATCCATTTAAGAAAATAAGTTTTACAGTTGGAAATCAAATATAACATCTGGATAAAATTTCCACAGTTGAACTCTCATAAAACTATAACACATGCATTCTCATACATGAATAAGTATATCGCCAAAAGGTGTACAAAACTCGTCTTCTGAAATAGGCATCACATGTCAAAGGTACATGTACAAAACAAGAGAAACTACATCTAGTCTTCCGTTTCAACGGGCATCTAGGTCATCTTCTCACGTCTACCTGAAAAATTTTCAGAAAAACCCACCACATGAGCCAAAGCTCAATAGGAACAGACTATAAAGCTGTAAAGTAGAATATGCAATCATATGGTGGGAGCTAGCTCGACCACAAAAGCCAACATGATTTTCTCACAAAAATCACCAGTTTTTCATCTGAAAACTATCATTTTCATCCTTAAAACTATGCATATAAACCTAAGAGTTATCATGCCACAGTTAAGGAAAAGTAGTAAAACAACATTCTCCACTCGGGACAACAATCAACCGAGAAGACAAGATAAATGAGATCCTATGTACCGACTCTGCATTCCAGACAAGGTAACCGCTATAGACTCATGCCCATTATTCTAGTCCTGAACCACTGAAGATCAGCTAGATAATGACAAGTTCTATACGGAGTTACGACAATGTAACCACTTAGTTTATGGGACTGCCCCCGATGGTACTAAGCACCTGATAACTACTTAGTTTACGGGACCACAGCCCGAGGGTACTAAGCACCCAACCACCTAGTTTACGGGGACTAACCCGAAGGACCGTAGGTACCTACTCTGCGCACGTTTCTAGACTTTCACCAAGGGGCAATGGAAGCCCACTCACAAACCCATTGTCCTGGTACATCTATGGATAATATTTCAAATCAACCCACATGTAGATATACAACTAATGTATATATATAAGATCCAATCCATGAACCATGGAGATCAAACCAAAACATGTAAACACACATTTTTATCAAAACGTTTTAGAAGTTGAGACTCAATCCCAAAGGTTAGCTCAAAACCTTCAAAAAACACATTTTCCCACAACTCCATTTTCAAACCATCTTTTGAAAACTTTCGGTAACCCTTTTTGAAACATAGAATCTCATAAAAAAACCTCGGATAAACATCGCACGGGAAAAGTTTGAACCAAAACACCTCATTTTCCAAAAAAGCCAGGTTCAGTCGACTGGACTCACCCTCCAGTCGACTGAAAAACACACTGGAATTGAAAACCCAAAACAGAAGCCACTTCAGTTGACTGACCTTTGGAGGTCCAGCCGACTGAACCTCCCACATGATGATCTAGTCGACTGAACTCATGGGTTCAGTCCCCCAAAACAGAAGCCACTTCAGTCGACTGACCTTTGGAGGTCCAGCCGACTGAACCTCCCACATGATGATCTAGTCGACTGAACTCATGGGTTCAGTCGACTGAACCAGCCCAGATCATGTTTTGAGCTATGATTTTGGTTTCCAAACCTCAGATCAAGCCTCAAAAATAGTCGTTTTGACACCTAAAAGCATACCTGAGCTCAAGGCTATCATAAAACCTCGAAAGGAACATCCCTCTTTCGATTTCATCTAACCAAACGCCAAAAAATGATTTTAATCCAAAATTGGATCTAAAACACAAGTCATATTTTCATGCGTTTTTAAACGGTAAAACACCATAAGATTATATATATATCCCTTATACAACAGTACAATATGAAATCCTACCTCGTTGGGTCAAAAATCTAACGTCTCGATCCACGTGCAAATTCAAGTTTCGTCGGAATCAAATTCTAACTAAATGGATGCAAAGCCCTCGATGCCGATACTAAGGATCAACAGATGGTCCATCAAAAACCAAGCCTCGGGCCCCCGAGAAGTTAGAGAGAAGGCATAGAGAATTTGGAGGAAACTTAGGAGTTAAGTTTTCAAAAATATGTTTTAGAAAATATCTAAGTTTCGATATTTATAGGCCTCTAAAATATCTTTTTGTTAAAATTTTGAAATTCGCACGGTAACTCCCTACAACCCCGAAAATCGACCCTACATGCTCAGATAAATATAAATATGCATCAAAATAAGTAAATCATACACCGCAGATATATATATGCAAGACACATCATATATACATATAAGTCTCCAAAAGAGATGGGTCCGGGTCTCACAGAGCTGGTTCATTCTGATGTGTGTGGTCCTATAACAATCCGAGCTAGAGGTGACTTTAGTATTTCGTCAGTTTCATTGATGACTACTCAAGGTATGGATACATTTACCTGATGCACCGTACGTCTGAATGCTTTGACAAATTCAAAGAATTCAAGGTAGAGGCGGAGAAGCGTTTAGGTAAAAGTATCAAATCACTACGATCGATCGTGGTGGGAAATACCTCTTTGGAGAGTTTAAGGATTACTTATCATCAGAAGGAATTACATCCCAATTGACTGCACCTGACACTCCACAGCAGAATAGTGTAGCAAAAAGAAGGAATAGGACTCTTATGGAGATGGTAAGGTCTATGATGAGTTATTCAGGTTTACCAGATTCGTTTTGGGGACTTGCTTTATAAATAACAACTTACATTCTGAACTTGGTACCTTCTAAATCAGTACCTTCTACTCCCACAGAATTGTGGACCGGGCGTTGTGGCTTTGGGATATGGGGGTTAAAAATGAGGTAAGTCAAAGATGTTTTGAAAAATATTTTGAACACCTTGAAAACCAAATTTTGAAAACTCTTTTTATTAAACATGGAGTCGCCACTTAGTTTTTGAGAAAAACTAAGAAAAACAAAATTGACTACTGATCTTGAAAACGTTAACAAGAGAAAAATGGTTCGGGGGTTAAGGTACGAATCGGGGAAGGTGTTAGGCACCCTGTTCGCCCAACCTTAAGATTGGCCTCTACTAATCATCATTGATTCTTTAATATGATTTCTTAAATACATGCAAATAAAAAAAATGGGGGTGAAAAGAGAACATTCAAAATCAAGTATATAAAATATATAAAATATGTACATAACACTCCAAAACAAATAAGTGCCAAAAGAAAAATTCTAAGTCCCAAGACATGCAATTTCTAGCTAAAAGGATACATGGAACACACCTGCATGCAATATCTACAAAGATTAACCAAATTATCACGGTTTTCATAAAAGAACAAAAATATAGTTGGAAATGCTAAAATTACCTAAGCATGAATTATTAATAAAATAAGCTAAACTATTCTAAACATGCTTTTTAAAGAAAATAACCAAAACATGCTTATTACAAAAAATGAACTAAGCTAATATTAAAGAAAAAACTAAATGTAAGAAGATGCATAAGAATTCTAAAATAAAACTTGTTAACAAAGAAAATAAAATGAAAATTTTATAACAAAGAGAATTTAGAGATTTAAAGGAAAAGAAAATGTCATAAGAAAAATTATGCTAAAAAAAGGGGTTAGAAAATATTTATTAGACTATTGAAAAAAAAAAACTTAATTATTTACATTTTGTGTTTTAAAAGAGAAAGAAAATAAAAAAAATCAGCTCAAAAGAATTTTTATGATTTTTAGGTTTAATGGAAATGAAAGAAAAATAAAAAAATAAAGTTATAAGAAAATGAAACTAGAAAAAGAAAATGACGTTTTAAAATAAAAATAAACACATGAAAAGAAAAAAATAATTAAATTAACACTAAAAGAGAAGAGGGGATAGAATATTATAATAAAATGTAGAACAAATAATGAAAAAACAAATGCTATAAAAAGAAATTACCCTAATGTTAAGAGAAAAAAAAAATAAAAGATAAAAAAGCTAGTAAAGGAGTTTTAAACTAATATTGTAAGAAAAGAAAAATAAAAAAAATGGTGCGTTAAAAGAAAATTAAAGCTACTAATAAGAGAGAGAAAATAAATTAAGTAAAAATGCTAATAAATGAATTTTACACTACTATTGAAAGAAAAGAAAAAGGAATAGACAGTAAAAACTAGGAAAAAAATATTAAGATGAAAAGAAAATGTAGCAAAGTATTTAATTAAAATTACATGAAAAGAAAATAAAATGAAGTGCTTAGTAAAAGAAATTAGGCTAACTAAAATGAAGAAAAGAAAGTGGATGCTAAAATACTAAATTTACATAATAAGAAAAGAAAAGAAAAGAAATAAAGTATTTGAATTAAATGGGTGTAATATTGAATATTACAACCATTTTTATGTAAGTGTTTTGAATTACAACAATATCGACATTGTTTAGTCGTATTGTTCAATTATATTAGCACTAATTTGATGAATATACGACAATGTACTTAGTGTGAATGTGTGAATTAAGCAATTGATTAAAAAATTAAACTAAATGAAAGCAATTAAATAAGGACAAGATTA
>JAULJZ010012073.1:0-39244 GCA_032270985.1 Heliamphora pulchella | reverse complement strand
AATTAAATAATGGAGGGCGGTATTGGAATTTGGCACACCTAGGAATCACTCCCTAGGTGGCCGGCCCTAATAGGGGTATAAGGTTGTTTTATAGAAAATATATATCTCCTCCATAGTTTTAGGAAAGAGATATATAGTTTCCAAGTATAACTCAAGTGATATATTAAAACCATATCACAAGGAGCCAAAAATGGAACCTAATCCCAAGCCCTAGCCGTCGCCCCCTTCTCTCTCCCATTGTGTATTCCTTTGGCTTTGAGAGAGATGTGTGAGACAAAAACCAAGAAGGAGAAAAACAAGAAGATCCGGATCGGTGCCCATTCGCCGGAATCGTTGTGTGTGTCGGGATATACGTGAGAAGATCATTGGGTTATCTCGGATCGTTATTCTGCATCAAAGAAACTTGTACAAGTTTCTTGAAGGTATATTTAATCTTTATATATCTGTTCATGGATATGATTTTTCATGAAAAACGCATGCGCCGTTTTTTACGGTCACGGCGCCGGTTCTTATTTTTCCTTCCGCGTTCCAACTGTTGTAACAACCAGGTTTATAACAACCCATGTTGCGATCCAACCCAGACTATAGTATTAGCGACGATTAACTGATGAGATCTTAGGTCACTAGAATGATGGAAACCCTAACTCAACCTGAAACCCTAATTCGACCTAAAAACCCAAAAACCCTAAAAAGACCAGATACTCAAAGGTTAAGCCCTAATACTCAGCAAAGTCTCGAGACAGCTTAATATTAAGCAAATAACATAAAATATAAAATAAAAAATAAAAAATTCTCATAATTATGATAAAATGACCATTTTGCCCCTAGCACAGTAAAAAGTCTAAAAAATTCAAAACTTGACACATGAACACCCAAAATTAAATATTTATACACAATTAATTAATAAAATACAAAATAACAATAAAAATGACAAAACTACCCTTGCATGGCCTGGGACATAGGGAAATGTGCCCTAAAAGCTACTTTTTGCCTTTTTAAGCTCAAAAATGAGAAAAGATGTATAAATTAAGTATTATTATTATCTAATACTTTTTATATAAATAATATACATAATAATATAATAATATAGGTCAACAAAAGCAAACAAATAATTACTTAAAATCTCTACACAATAAATAAGTCAAAAAGTCAATTCTTGTTAAACTAGCTTAATTTAGCTTAAAACCTACACGTATTTAATTAATTGCTATTAAAATTATGATAAATTATGAAAAGACTAAATTAATTATAAGTACATTAATATAATAGGTTTTAGTAGATTTAGATACAAAATGATACATAAAATTAATATTTTATACATTTTCTTTTACAAAACGGTACCAAAACTCAATTTAAACCCTAATTTAATGCGAAATCAGATTTGGAGCCACCCAAACCTGCCCTAGAAGACTTCCCACCGGAAAAATCAGAATACATATTTCTCAAATATCACCCACCACCCCATGCAACCAATAAGAGCCAAGAAAAATTTTAAATTTAAAATTATGTGCAATAATTATCCCTCAATTATAATTTTTGTATAGAAACATATCAAACACCCATTCTCTACATGTATTTTCGGCTGAGAGAGATAGAGACTAAAAATTTTTAAGTGTTCTAAGAGAGAAGAAGGAGAGAAGAAGAAAGAAAAAAGGAGGAAGGAGCTAGGAGAGATCAAGGAGAAGGCATTAAAGTTAAGTCCCATTCTTCCTCAACCTTTTGAGCATCAAAAGTAGTATGTAAATCTCTTAAAATTTTCTGATATTCTCTCATGAAATAACCCCCAATCCCTCTCTATAAGCAACCCTAAGAAAAAGAAATGAAAAATAACTCAAAAAGGCGTCGTGGTTGAGGATAGTGGACTGTTTGTGCATGATCAAGTTTTGCATACGCTTGCATATGTATATTTTTGAGTTTTATGGCTTAAATATGCTCTGGAGTTTTGGTTTATATAAGTTTATGACATGCATGCAAAAAAAACACATAAAAAATGGACACCGCATTAGCTAAGCTATTAAAACCCTAAGTTACCTAATTTTCTGGACTTACCTACTTTATGTTACGAACTTTAAAACATCATAACAAATTTTAGAAAAATGATCTAAAACGCTAGATATACCATTTCTGCCAAAGAGTGTCAGATTTTGACCACTCTGAGTTGCAGACCAAAAATCCCTAAGTTAAAATGAGAACCAAGCTTGGATCAAAACATAAAACATGTAGATGACATATTTAGCTTACTTTCCACCAAATATGAGCCGAAAAGATATAGTCTTGAAAGGTCAAAACCTTTTCCAAAGTCACTGTTGAGATTCAATAACTAACAGACCTCTCTGTCACACATTTTTATGAGACAAAAAACCTAAGCTTTTAGAAGCCAAATCCGAAAGTGGTAAATATGAAAAATGTAGTTAACATATTAAACTAAATACTGAGTAAAAATCAGCTGAAAATATCCTCGGATGGTACCCCAAAGGTTTTGAGCATTCTCTATTAAAAACATATTCTATAGACCCTTTTTAGGCTAACTGAACCTTCTTATAAATTGGCCAAAATCACTAAGTTTTTCCAAACAACTTGCCCTAACACAAAACATTAAACTTGTAGAGAACACCTTAAACTAATACCTCACCAAAAATCAGACCTATACCCTTGAATAGATGCCCCAAAACTGTGGCCAACAGAGGGCCAATTTCTGTACTTTTCTTGGTAAAGTGCTGAATTATTTTCACTTAAATAAAAAAATGACCCATTTTCCCTAAAATCTGACCTTAGTGTTAAATATGAAAGTTGTAGAAAATATTTTTTATCTAATTGGTGTTCAAAGTTCAGAAATTAAATCCATGTTTAGTTACTTAAAAACACTATTGCAATTTTAAAATTAGCAATTAGACATTTACCTAAATTTGGCTAAGTGTACGAATAGCGTGTTACTTTGTGAAACTTGAATCTATGGACTTTATATGAACTTGGTGAATAATTGGTGTATGGAAATGATGATTTTGATGAAATGAACCCATGTCGATAGTTTGATTCTATGTCACATAAGTTATGGTTTATGCTTCGCATGCTTGTACTCTATACTTTAGTAGATTGTACCCCATGCCATACCGTACATGCATGCCATATTATAATTAATTGTAAACGAGAAACTTATCGCACATCATGAGAATTCATATAATTCATCTTGGGTCCCTTTCCTACCTTTCATTGTGAGTTGGGTTATATTAAAATTATTCTTTTCTCGGCTCCTAGTCTAGGGCATCCCTATTAGCCATTTTTGTAACTATTTTGGGATACATTCCCTCTGAGCACCTCAGATGTGTCCCCAGTGTTCAAAAAGAAAGATTTGTTATTTATGAATACTGTTGGGCACCACGGGTTTGTTACTAGAACTCTAGTTTTGGTAATTTGGACTTTGGCTTGGTACCAAGCGAGCATCCCAGTTTTAATGTGAATAACCTTTTAAAATCTCATCACCGCAATGATAGTAAGTTTCTGAGGCGGCAATAATATAAAGTCCCATCACAACAATGATTATAAGTCCTTGAGGCGGCAATAACACAAAGTCCCATCACGGCAATGACAATAAGTTCCTGAGGTGGCAATAATATAAAGTCCCATCACGGCATTTATAATAAGTCCCTGAGGCGGCAATGACAACAAATCCCATCACGGCAATGACAATAAGTCTATGAGGTAGCAATAATGATAATAAGTCTATATAAGCAATAGAAATAAATCCTAAAGTGGAACTCCTATTTTTATTTCTGGATACAAGTCAGGTTGGGCACCTGCTTTGCATTCACCTGCATCACGCACTTGCACAAATATTCTTATATATGCTTGCCCTGTTGAGAATGATAAATGGTCTGTCTCTTTGTCATTAAAATTATATTGGATATTATACGATATGTATTGTAAGATATTTTGTTGTGAGTTTGTTAGATGGTTTAGGGAATTTGCTTCTGGGCTCCAGCTCATGGCATTCGTGCCACAGGTGAAAGAGAAGGACCATTTGAGGATGGCGTGTTTGTTGAAGAAGAAGATTTCGTGGAAGGGGGAGAGTTGCAGGAGCCAGCCAACCCCAACAACGCAGCTTGAAGATGTTGAATCTTCTCTTTTTGATCTTTTGTTCAGTTTTTCCACGGGCATATTGTAGCTTTTGTTAAATTTTTTTATGACTGTAATCATTAAGTATTTTGAACAAATTCTGAACCGTTAATGATATAGAAATTATCATATGCAATTATGAATGTTCGGCTAGAATTTCTCAATTATTTATAGTTACGTATGTCCCAACATGCCCGGAGGACGGGGCATCACAGTTGGTATTAGAGCCTAGGTTTAGCGAACCTTCAGGCCTTGGGTTGTGGGAAACCATGTTTTATGTCGCGTAGATGCTTTGTAGGGTGCGTTGTATTAATTATAATTATCATTTATACATTATAAGAACTAAAAGTTTTTGCATCTAACTTTTATAGCGGGTCGTGTTATGACATTACAAGGATTAGAAGTAGTAGGGAATCTACATGCGAAGGACGCGTAAGAGCATCGACATAAAAAATCGGAGATTCATGCAACAAGTTATTTTATTTTAATGGGGGTAGAAGGGAGTACGTATTAGGAGAAGTTTTAGATATTACCTCGAGAGCCACCATTAGAACCCCGTAACTTAATCCTTATAAGTTCTTTTCTCGTTTACCCCGAACTCTTATATCAACTTTTATACCTGATTGAAGTTCATTGCATATCCTTCCTTCTTACATCCTCAGTCCTCAACGGTACCGTCAGATGTCGTTCATCGGTAACCCTTACGCACCTAAGTCTTATTGATAATCCTATCAGAATTTTAATCCTAGGAAATACCTTTGTCCTCAAGTTTTCACACCTCAATGATTACCGGTATTTGAATTTGATTCTCCTCTGATCCAAGCCAGCCTCCTTGAACTAACTCTTTTTTCGTAGAACTCAATATCAATTCTTTGTTAATTACCCGTCCTGAACATTCGGCATTGATAAAATCTTTGCCATCGTTCATCTTCTCTCGATTCTAAAACTACAATCTATTGGAGTGATTTTTGTGAATTCTTTTATACACTCTTGAAATCCTTACCAGGGAAATAGACTTGGATACTTGAATTGAAGTACGTTAGGCTGACGTAATTTCAGGGCAATTATTTAGTTTGGCTGCCTACTGCTTAACATCTCTTTTATCAAAATCTAATTGTACTAGACTAGTTCCAAGGACATTTGTTTAAGTATTGTTCACTGTCCTCCTTTTGTTTCACCTACATTTGAACCCCAAATAACCACTCAATTTGTGTCAACGGTGACTGCCTTAACCATTACCATTTGACCTCATCTGACCTATCTTTTGAACCATCTGGAAATCTTTTCTTGAATCTCGTTAAAGAACTTGTTCACCTTCCTCAAGCTGTTCTAACCCCCAGTCACATTTCATGTAGTCTGGTAAATCATTCGAAGTCCTTGGCTAAACGTTTAACCACTCACTGCCCAGGTCGCCTCTCCTAAGCCTAGATCGATGAGAAATTTATTAGAGTTTGGCGCTTTCAAGGGAAACTTGGATCGTGCACATCCTCAGAAGAACCACCTGGCGCGTCATCAAGTTGCAAAGTAAATCTCTACCTGGAGTTAAAGCACAGAATGTCTGCCAACATCCGAGCTTAACTTGTTTAGAAGATCAATAACTCTGACTACAATAACTGCTAAGTAAAGGCTCATACAGCATCTCTAATGGAGACCTACACAAAGGTTCCTATCGCCATCACTGATAATACTCGCATAGGAACCGTAGGGAGTGTGGTACGTTGAAGTACAATGGAAATGCTATGAAATTTGGAAGTAACGTAGGACTACGCGGTTAAACTCCGATGGTTTTATCCACACCTATTCTGGTTGGACCCTTATGTGTTATGTGCCTCGCTCTTTGCAATCGCTCTTTGTACTCGAACTCGAATGATAAGAAATATAAATGAATAAGTCTTAAACTAACTCCACAAGATCCTAACACCTAAGAACAATTAAGACCTTAAAAAGAAGACTCACTAGCCACAACACCTTCCCTCTTTATTCAGATGGCAGGTAGATGACCTAACCATCAGCGGCCAACAGATGGACCCGTAGACGAAGAAGCGCTAGGGTTAGCCCAGGTCTTGCGTGAGCTTGCCACAAGCATTAACCATCCTCACATACGAGATAGGGCATGGTTCTTATCATAACTCAGAAAACAACGAGCTCCTACCTTCAAGGGAGGAGTTGAACCGAGAGTAGCTGAAGGATGGTTGAGAGCTGTCAAGAAATTATTTAACTCCATGGTAGTGCAAACCGATAATGATCGAGTAGCTCTAGCAGTACACCTATTGGAAGGAGAAGCCGACTACAGGTGGTCAATGATAGACGACACCCAAGATGTGGCAGCTCTAACTTGGAATCAGTTTGAAAAATTATTTTGGGAAAAGTACTTCCCAGGTCCCTTTCGACAGGGACAAGTCAGAGAATTTCTGGAGCTAAAACAAGGATCTATGTCGGTGACCTAGTACGTCAACCGCTTCGAAGAGCTGAGCCGATTTGCCGCCACCATCATACCGGATGAAGAATCAAGGGCACAAAAGATCGAGTGGGGCCTAGAATCCTCTATTCGAACTAGAGTCATTTGCTTACAGGTTCCTTCTTACACTCAAGTAGTACAAGCAGCCCTATTGGTAAAAATAGACTTAGCTGACTCTAGAAGGATTCGAAACCAGAAGAAAGGAAACACCAGCTTTGGAGGATCAGTAAAAGCAACCAAGTGTTCATTCCAAAGAAGCCATATCAACAGGAGAACAGATAAGAGCAGCAAAGGGAATCCTCTACCAAATTTATAGTCTTTTTTAAATGTCACCAACCAGGACATAAGAGGTCCGAGTGCCCGCGCCTAGGACATAAAACTCTGAACAACCACTCCTAGCAGTGGAGGCAACCCCAGAACCAGCCACCAAAATACCCGCAACCAGCTCAAGTTGCCCGACTAGCAACTAACCATCAAAATAGGAGGGGAAGGCCACCGCTTAACAAAAACTAGAGGCCCCAAGGAAGACACATCTTTGCTCTACAGGAGGAGGAAGTAGAAGGCACCCAAGTTATGCAAGGTATGTTCATACTATTCAATACCTTAGTGAAAGTTTAATTCTGGAGCATCCCATTTTTTCATATCTTTGGCATGTAGGCAATCTCAACCCATAAAACCTAATGTGTTAGATCAAACTCTAAGCGTCAATACACCCTTAGAATATCACACGTGAGTAGACTTTGTAATAGGTTTCAGTAGATTTAGATACCAAAAAGATATATAAAATTAATATTTTATACATTTTTCTTCACAAACAGGTACCAAAACTCAATTTAAACCCTAATTTAATGCAAAATCAGATTTGGAACCACCCAAACCTGCCCTAGCAGACTTCCCACTTTCCGAATCAGAATATATATTTCTCAAATATCACCCACCACCCCATGCAACCAATTGGAGCCAAGAAAATTTTAAATTTAAAATTATGTGCAATAATTACGCCTCAATTATAATTTTTGTATAAAAACATATCAAACACCCATTCCCTACATGAATTTTTGGCTTAGAGAGTGAGAGACCAAAAATTTCTAAGTGTTCTAAGAGAGAAGAAGGAGAGAAGAAGAAAGGAAGAAGGAGGAAGGAGCTAGGAGGGATCAAGGAGAAGGCATTAAAGTTAAGTCCCATTTTTCCTCAACCTTTTGAGTATCAAAAGAGGTAAGTAAATCTCCTAAAACCTTCTAATATTCTCTCATGAAATAACCCTCAATCCATCTCTATAAACAACCCTAAGAAAAATAACTCAAAAAGGCGTTGTAGGTGTGGATAGTGGACTGTTTGTGTAGGATCAAGCTTTGCATGTGCTTGCATGTGTATATTTTTTAGTTTTATGGCTTAAATATGTTCTGAAGTTTTGATTTATATGATTTTATGATATGCATGCAAAGAAAACACATCAAAAATGGACACCGCATGAGCTAAGCTATTAAAATCCTAAGTTACCTCATTTTTGGGGCTTTCCTACTTTCTTCCACGAACTTTAAAACATCATAACTGATTTTATAAAAATGATCTAAACATGAATTTTATTTCCAGACCTAGATTGTTGAGTTATCTTTCATACAAAATTGGTTTGAAGTGATTTCGTTAAGTAGAACTCCAGATATACAATTTTTACTAAAGAGTGTCAGATTTTGACCACTCTGAATTACAGACCTAAAACCCCTATGTTAGAGTGAGAACCGAGCTTGGGTCAAAACATAAAACTTGTAGAGGATATATTTCGCTTACCGTCCACCACAAATGAGCCAAAAGGATGAAGTCTTGATAGGTCAAAACCTTTTCCAAAGTCCCTATTGAGATTTAGTGACTAACAGACCACTCTGTCACAAATTGTTGTGAGACCAAGAACCTAAGTTTTTAGAAGCGAAATCTGAAAGTGGTAAACATGAAAAATGTAGCTAACATATTAAACTAATTACAAACCAAAAATTAACCTAAAATACCATCGGATGGTACCCCAAAGGTTTTGAGCATTCTCTATTAAAAACATATTCTGCAGACCCTTTTTAGGTTGACTGAACCATTTATAAATTGGCCAAAATCACTAACGTTTTCCGAATAACATGCCCTAGCACAAAGCATGAAACTTGTAGGGGACACCTTAAATTAAAATCTCACCAAAAATCATACATATAGCCCTTGAATTGATGCCCCAAAATAGTGGCCAACAGAGGCCCAATTTCTGCACTTTTCTCAGTAAAGTGTTGAATAGTTTTCACTTAAATAAAAAAATGACCCTTTTGCTCTAGAATCTGACCTTAGTGTTAAACATGAAAGTTGTAGAAAATATTTTTATCTAATTGGTATTCAAATTTCAGAAATTAAATCCATGTCTAAGCATTTCAAAACACTGTCGCAGTTAGACATTTATCTAAATTTGACTAAGTGTACGAATAGTGTGTTACTTTGTAAAACTTGAATTTATGGACTTTATATGAACTTAGTGAATAATTGGTGTATGGGAATGATGATTTTGATGAAATGAACCCATGCCGATAGTTTGATCCTATGTCACATAAGTCACAGTTTATGCTTCGCATGCTTGTACTCTACCCTTTAGCAGATTGTACCCTGTGCCATACTATACTTACATGCCATGTTATAATTAATTGTACACGAGAATCATGTCGCACATCATGAGCATTCATATAATGCATCCTAGGTCCCTTTCGTACCTTTCATTGTGAGTTGTGTTATATTAAAATTATTCTTTTCTCGGCTCCTAGTCTAGGGCGTCCCTAGTAGCCAATTTTGTAACTATTTTGGGATTCATTCCCTCTGTGCAACTCGGATGTGTCCTCAGTGTTCAAAAAGAAATATTTGTTATTTATGAATACGATTGGGCACCATGGGTTCGTCACTAAAACTCTAGTTTTGGTAATTTAGACTTTGGGTTGGTACTAAGTGAGCATCCCAGTTTTAATGTGAGTAACCTTTTAAAGTCCCATCACGGCAATGACAATAAGTTCCTAAGGCGGCAACAATATAAAGTCCGATCATGGTAATAACAATAAGTCCCTGAGGCGGCAATAATATAAAGTCCCATCAGGCAATGACAATAAGTTCCTGAGGTGGCAATAACACAAAGTCCCATCACGGCAATGACAATAAGTCTCTGTGGCGGCAATAATATAAAGTCCCATCATGGCATTAACTATAAGTCCCTGAGGCGGCAATAACACAAAGTTCCATTACGGCAATGACAATAAGTCTCTGAGGGGGCAATAATATAAAGTCCCATCACGGCATTTACAATAAGTTCCTGAGGCGGCAATGACAACAAGTCCCATCACGACAATGACAATAAGTCGATGAGGTAGCAATAATGATAATAAGTCTATATAAGCAATAGAAATAAATCCTAAAGTGGAACTCCTATTTTTATTTCTGGATACAAGTCAGGTTGGGCACCCACTTTGCATTTATGTGCATCACACACTCGCACAAATATTCTTATGTATGCTTGCCCTGTTGAGAATGATAAATGATCTATCTCTTTATCCTTAAAAATTATATTGGGTATTTTACGATATGTATTGTAGGATATTTTGTTGTGAGTTTGTTAGATGGTTTAGGAAATTTGCTTCTAGGCTCCAGCTCATGGCATTCGTGCCACAGGTGAAAGAGAAGGACCATTTGAGGATGGCGTGTTTGTTGAAGAAGAAGATTTCGTGGAAGGGGGAGAGTTGCAGGAGCCAGCCAACCCCAACAACGCAGCTTGAAGATGTTGAATCTTCTCTTTTTGATCTTTTGTTCAGTTTTTCCACGGGCATATTGTAGCTTTTGTTAAATTTTTGGATGACTGTAATCATTAAGTATTTTGAACAAATTCTGAACCGTTAATGATATAGTAATTATCATATGCAATTATGAATGTTCGGCTAGAATTTCTCAATTATTTATAGTTACGTATGTCCCGACATGCTCGAAGGACGGGGCATCACAGTTGGTATTAGAGCCTAGGTTTGTTAGACAATTTAGAAAATTTGCTTCTGGGCTCCGGCTCATGGCATTCGTGCCACAAGTGAAAAAGAAGGACCAATGGAGGAAGGTGTGTTCATTGAAGAAGAAGACTTCAAGGAAAGGGGAGAGTGGCAGGAGCCAACCAACCCCAACAACGCAGCTTGAAGATGTAGATTCTTCTCTTTTTAATCTTTTGTTCAGTTTTTCCATGGGCATATTGTAGCTTTTGTTAAATTTTTAGATAACTGCAATCATTAAGTATTTTGAATAAATTCTGAACCGTTAATGATAAAGTAATTATCATATGTAATTATGAATGTTCGGCTAGAATATCTCCCTTATTTATAGTTATGTATGTCCCAACGTGCCCAGAGGATGGGGCGTCACACTCCCTAGCTCTGTGGCTCTCTACCATTGCGTTCTCTACTCGGATAGCGGCTTCCACCATCTCAATGTAAACACACAAACCCAACGCTGCAATTCTATCCTTGATGGAAGATTGAAGACCCCTTTCAAACCTTTTGGTGTGCAGCTCCTCCATTGACACCATCTCAAATGCAAACTGCAACAGATTCACGAGCTTGGCCTCATACTGGATCACGGTAAGGTTCCCCTGAACAGGGGAGAGAAACTCTTCCCGGTATATATCTCTTGAAGAACCCAGGAAGTACTTATCCAAAAAGGCCCTAGTAAAAGCGGCCCACATACCATCTACCGTGGTTTTAGCAAACTTCCACCACTCCCTCGCATCCTCTCGAAGTTGGAACGTCGCTAACTTAACACGTAATACATCCTCCTCAATCTCCAAGGTATCCAAGATTGTTGTGGTTACTTCCAACTACTCGGTAGTGACTTCGGGGTTTGGCTCCCCAGAAAAGGTTGGAGGATCAAGACGTCAGAACTCCCGAATTGCGACCGACGCCCTCGGTTCAGGTGCGCTATCCCTTCCCCTAGTGGCCTCAGCCAGCTGCCGGATGGAGCCTACCATATCACGCAACAAATCTATCCCATCAACAGGTCCTTAGGGAGCATTAGCATCCCCAACATATGGGATTGGAACATCCCTTTGGCCAGAACCACGGCCTCGACCATGGCCACGTCCTCCTCGCATGGGCATAACTCTATACAAAAGCAACATAACAGTATACGCTTCCATATAACATGTTATCACTAACATAAAAGACATAATCATGCTGACACATAGCTATTCAAGATTATGTAAACACATCTCACATACCAAGGAGAACCGACAAGACGGACGCGTCACTTTAGATAACCTACTTATATTCCTTGCTAGAAAACACGTCGGTCAAATGCATTTCTAACTTGGCTTCCAAATTTGTTAATCCAAACACCCGAAGATAAGACTAGTCAATCCTAAGGTCCAACCTCTATACTCACATATACACAAACTATCATGCTCAATAGGCTATCATGCTTATGTTATAAAAACACTTAAACACATGCAATCAAACACACGCAATCATCTTCACGAGGTGATGCACTCTTTTCCCATGGCTTTTAGGTATTCGAACCCAGAGCTCAAATACGAAGTTGTCATGCCCTAAAATCCAGGGTCACGTGAAAAGCCCATCAAACTACCATTTATAAAAAGATAGGTTTTACATGTAAAACAATCAACCAAAAATATAACTTTTGGAATTAAAGAGTACCCAAGGTTTATCTCTCAATAGAACATAATATTGTTTCATACATGTATAAAAATCACCTCAAGGCTTACAATATACACCTTCAGAAATAGGCAACACATGCTGGGATACATATCTTCATAACAAAAAGGGGGAAAAAACTATGTAAAGCCTTCCGCCACCACGGGCACCTCTAGATTAACTCCTCATGATCATGAACACCGGAAAAAGCTTTTAACAAATCCCACTACTGATAGTGTAGGTGCAATACCAAGAGGGGGGTGAATTGGGTTTTTAAAAAATTTATGCCAATATTGACCTAATTAAACATGCAATCCCAAACGTCCACAAGTATTCTCTAACAAATAAATTCAAGTAGATATAGAATTTAAAGTGCGGAATTAAAGAGATAGAGCTAGAGAGATACGAAACCAAGATTTACAAGGTTTGGCCCACCGGTCTACGTCCTTGCCTCAAGCCAACCGCTATGAGCATTTCACTAAACACTCCTTCGGTAGGCGGAGCTGCCTCTCTCCTTAGTCTAGGCGGAGTAGCCTCTCTCCTTAGTCTAGGCGGAGTAGCCTCTCTTGAGGATGTCCACTCCTCAAGTACACACTCCTTAAAGGCAGAGTTTCCTCTCTCCTTCAATAGGCGGAGTGGCCTATTTTGAGAATCACCTTCTCAAGTTATAATAAGAATAACAAGAAATCCAAATAGGATTATACAATGAATAAGCTTCTTCAGCAAGCAAATGAATACAAATAAAGCACACTAATGTTCACTCCAAAGGATATATAAGTGAGAAGCTCAATGAGTGAATTCTAATGTTTTTTCTCAAAATTGATTCATAAAAATGAAGAATTTGAAGCACAAACTTGATGTATATGAGAGAGTATGATGGAGGACATTGTTATATGTTTTTCAAGGATTAAGGGGTCTATTTATAGGCCAAAACATGAACTAGCTATTGGGCTAAATGTGGTAATGGTAAAACTAGCCATTGCAGCCAAAAAATTCAAATTATAGCCTATTCAGTCGACTGGACAAGCCCAATCAATCGACTGGACCAGCCTTCAATCGATTGGATCCAGTGATCAGTCGATTGGATCGCGACTGCTCAATTTTTCCGACTTCAAATGACCATAACTCCTTCATCCGGACTCCGAATATGGTCATTCTTATGTTCAAATTGACGCCCCAAAAGTCTACTTTCCAATGGTTTAAACCTCATAGAAAAATTCATTTTGTACAAAAAGGTATGACCAAAAAACTGAAAATATGTCAATTTTCTTCACACACTTTTTTGCATATTTTTTGCCGAACTTTTTTTGAAACATTTTAAAACACATTTTATACTTTGAAAATGATTTTTCATAAAATATTTAACAAACCTATGGTCCATCTAAGGTCTCCTACGATCTTTCACACATATAACCAATGGTATGTGAACTTACATAGGTTCTAGTACATTTACACTTAGAAAATCTTCAAGTCCTTAAAATCTTTTTCTTTTCTTCTTGGTTTTTCTCGTGCTCCATGGATCTTAGCCGCTTGAATATGATCTTCATGCTTTATGGCTTCTATTTTGCTTTCTCAATTGTGCTTGTGTCATTGAAATCCTGTGAACACACTCAATTTGAATAATTAGAAACTTTAGTTTGTTATCATCAAAACAGTTTGAAACCTAATTAGGCCAACAATCTCTCCCTTTTTGATGATGACAAATAAAGAGCAAAATGAGATTACCTTGTAAGGCTCCCCCTCACAATATGCATATAACCAAGATGTTTATAAAATATAAGGCAATTAATTTGTGAACTTTGAATTTTCAAGTGATAGACATTTAAGCATATTTTGACCAATGACTGTGATAAATTGTATTTCTATGATATAATTCATAAAGGCATACATGAACAATTTACCACAAAGCAACCCCTTGTTTGACATATCAAAAGGAAAAATGATAAACATGTTGAACCAAGCATTCTCCCCCTATCATAAGCTCTCCCCCTTTTTACATATCAAAAAAATTTAATCATTAAGTTCAATGTATACTCTCTCTGTTTCTCATATCAAAAGGAATGTTTAAAAGAATATATATAATGCATTTTGCTCAAACATTCTCCCCCTTTTGACATCATCAAAAAGTAGATACCCAAAAATAAAATTCATTTAAAAAACATTCGCCTACTCTTTGATATGGCATCATTTCGACATTAAATATGATACCAATTGTGAGATCCGGACTCATCTCTTTTTGAGATATTTATATATGTCGATGTGTTCCTTTCCATATATGTATCTCATGGTGTATGATTTATGTTTTCAGTTGTAGAATAGTATGTTTTGTATAGGTGTTATACATGTTATGCATGTGGGGGGGTTCGGCTTGGTTGCCTTCTTCGATTTTCTCTCCCAGCGACGACCGCTCGAGCGGTGGTGAGCTCGCTCGAGCGAGCTGGTGGTAGAGAGTTGGGCTGAGAGGTGACCGCTCGAGCGGTGCTTGGGCGCTCCAGCGGTGGTGTGACAGGTCCTATGTCAGCAAGGGGCCCGCTTGAGCGGTGGGCTTTGGGCGCGAAAATCTATAAAGGCTACAAATATCTTTTTGGAGACTCAAAATATCTTTTTTAAGCAAATCTCTTTCTCTATACCTTTTTTCTACCTTCTCTCTAGCTTTCGGAGTGCCCGGGTCTTTGGTTTTGGTGGTTCAATAGCAAATCCTTGTTGTCGGCGACGTGGGCTTCGTATCCATCCGGACAGATTCTCTTTCTGACGCTGTTCAGTTTTCAGACGTCGACCTTCTAGCTCTCTAAGGTAGGATTCTAGACCTACTACTGTTATGAAGGTGTTATATGCAACCATATGTGTTTTCATCGGGTAGAAAATATATTAAATGTGATTTTCATGTTTTTAAACCCTGGTTTTGGGTAAAAGTGGGTTTTACGCCTTTTCTCGATTTTATACATGATCTGGATATGTTGATATCCATGGTTTTCAAAGGGAGGTTTGAAAATGAGGTGGTTTTGTGAAAAACATGCTTTTGGAGCTTCGGAACTAACCCTTGGGGTTGAGTGTTAGTTTTGTGAAACTATGTTGTTACATGCTTGTGGATCTCCATGTGGATGGATTGGATCACTTTTATACATGCAATGTACAACTGCTTTATGGGTTTTTAAATATTTTCTATAGATGTACCGGGACAATGGGTGTGCTGGTTGAGTTGGGCTTCCATTGCTCCTTGGTGTAAGTCCAGAAACGTGCGCAGAGTAGGTCCCTACGTGCCTTCGGGTTAGTCCCCATAAACGAGGTGGTTGGGTGCTTTGTACCCCCGGGCTCAGGTCCCGTAAACTAAGTGGTTGGGTGCTTAGTACCCTTGGACTGTGGTCCCGTAAACTAAGTGGTTACATTGTCGTGACTCCGTATAGAGCTTGTCATTACATAGCAGACCATGAGTAGTTCTAGGGTAATGGGCAAGAGTCTATAGTTGTTACTTGTGTCTGTGTAACAGAGTCGGTACATAGGATCTCTTTTTATCTGGTTTTCTCCTCGGCTGTGTGACCCGAGTGGAGTATACTTTTTATTACTACTTTTCCTTAACTGTGGCATGATATCTGTCAGGATTATATGCATAGCTTCAAGTATGGAAAACTTGTGATTTTTGAGAGAAAAATCCTTTTGGCTCCTATGGGTGAGCATGTGTGTGTGTAATTGTCTGGCCTGCTATATAGCTTTACTGTCTTTTTCTATTGGCCTTCGGCTCACGGTGTGGGATCTTTGCTGTAAAAATATTTTCAGGTGACCATGTGGAGTTGACCTAGAGGCTTGTGATGATGGAGAGTTTGCTGTAGTTTTTCTATTTGGACATGTACTTTTACATGTAGTGCCTGTTTCAGAAGGCTGTTTTGTACGTCTTGAGGCGATATATTTATCCATGTATGAGAATGCATGTTTCCTATTCATGAGAGTTGAACTGTGGGAATTTTTATCCAAATGATGTATATTTTTGAGTTGATGGTTTTCCAACTGCAAATTTTATTTTCTCAAACGGTATTTGGGTGGGCTTTCGCGTGACCCTGGTGTTTGGGGCGTGAGAACTTGGTATCAAAGCTCTGGGTTTGAATACCTAAGAGCCATGGGAAAGAGGGTGCATCACCTTGTGATGATGTATGTGTGCTTGATTACATGTGTTCAAGAGTTTTCTTACATAAGCATGGTAGCCTATGTAGCATGATATTGTGTATACGTGAGTATGAAGGTTGGGCCTTAGTATTCATTAGTCTTGCCTTCGGGCATCTGGAATAACAAACTTGGGAGTCAAGTTAGAGACGTGTTTTGCGGACGTGATTTCTAGCTAGGAATCTGAGTAGGTTGTCCAGATGGACGAGTCTTTCTTGTTGGTTCTCCTCGGTATGCGAGATATGTGTTGACATGATCTAAGTGGTTATGTGTTAGCATGCTTATATGTGATCTGTCTTTTACATTAGCAAATACATGCTCAATGGATGCTTATCCTGTCATATTGCTTTTGTTTAGCGTTATGTCTACGCGGGAAGGACGAGGCCGAGGTCGAGGCCATGGCCGTGGTTCTGGCCGAAGGGACGTTCCAGTCCCAGATGTTGGGGATGCTAATGCATCCCAAGGACCTGTTGACGAGGGAGATCTGTTGCGTGAGATGGTCGGCTCCATCCAGCAACTGGCTGAGGCCACTAGGGGAAGGGAGAGTGTACCCGAGCCGAGGATGATGGTTGTGATGCGTGAGTTTCGCCGTCATTTTCTGTGAATCCCAACCCCACGCTAGCCACTAAGTGGTTAGAGCTGGTCACCAGGATTCTGGACACACTTCAAATAGAGGAAGATGATCTGAGGGTTACGTTTGCTGCCTTCCAGCTAAGAGGGAGTGCTCACATATGGTGCAAGTTCGCCAAGACTACAGTTGGGGGCACTTGGGATGCATTCACGAAGGTGTTTTTGGAGAAATACTTTTCAGCGACATTGAGGGATCGCTACAGAGAAGATTTCCTTTTTTTGACGCAGGGGACGATGAGAATGATTGAGTATGAGGCGGAGTTTACCAGTCTGTCCCGATTTGCACAAGATATTGTGCCCACATATGAGTTTCATACGAAGCAGTTTGAGAGGGGTTTGAGGCCCGCTGTCAGGGACCAAGTGGCGGCATTCATGATGCAGGTTTTTACTGAGTTAGTGGAGATCGCCATGAAGGTGGAGGATACTCTGAACGAGACGCGCATAGATAGGGACAGTAGAGGTCAGCAAGATGGGGGACGTGCACAATCCTAGGGACGCTGGGATAAGCATCGACGGACATCTGGTCTGAGGTCTCATCTGGTGGGGTCATATCCATCAAAGTCTTCTGCATCCGTGCCTTCCATAGCTTCAGTGAGTAGGTCGGAGCAGAGAGCACCTGTTTGTCGTAGATGTCAATGGCCAGGGCACCGTGCGACAGAATGTCGGAGTCCAACTCCTGTTCAGGCACAGTCGCAATCGCATGCACAAGGAAGAGGGCCAGGAGTATGTTTCGAGTGTGGCCAGTCGCGGTACATCCGTAGAGACTGTCCCAGAGGAGGGAGTATGCGGAGCACAACTGGAGCACCTGTTACTCCATCTACCCAGGGACACTAGCTATCTCGATTTGCAGATGGGGCGTTTCAGTGCAATCAGGCAGACAGTCTATAGTGCAGGGCCACAGTGGACAGGGTATGGCTTATGTTCTTACAGATCCCAGTTCATCTAGAGCACCGGTCGTACCCGATGTTGCTACTACCACCTCCATGATTAGAGGTACTCTTTTAGTCTTTAGATCATGGGCCAAAGTCCTTATCGATACGGGAGCATCACATTTGTTTATATCATCTACTTTTGCATCTTCTTTGGGGCTGGAAATGGACTGGTTGGGTAGTACTTTGAGCGTGGAGATCCCAGTCAGTGGGAGTGTGACGTTGAGTCTTGTATATAGATCCTGCGTGTTAGAGGTTGCCGGTTGTTGTTTAGAGTTCAACTTTATCATTCTAGATGTGACCACATTTGATGTCACCCTGGGGATGGATTGGCTGACCACCTATCGTGCCTTTATCGATTGCAATCGACGAAGGGTAACGATTTATACACCAGCGGGAAATTTTTTTTGCTTTGTGGGAGACCCAGATGAGGGTTTGATGACGATGTCGGGAGCGGTGCGGAACCAGGGCAACCTGGGTTTCCTCTTTTCAGCCCTCATGTTAGATGAGGAGGTTAGAGTTCGAGGAGAGTTACCTCCGGTGGTCTGCGACTATCCAAATGTCTTTCTTGACGATCTGTTTGAGTTACCACCGAGTCGTGAGGTATAGTTCTCCATTGATCTAGTTCCCGGAGCTGCTCCCATATCTGTACCATCTTACCATTTTGCACCTGCTGAGTTGCGTGAACTCAAGGTACAGCTTTAGGAGTTACTAGACAAGGGGCTTATACATCCGAGTACTTCGCCGTGGGGAGCTCCTGCTTTGTTTACGAAGAAGAAGGATGGATCTTTGCATTTGTGTATTGACTACCAGAAGTTGAATCAGGTGATAGTGAAGAATAAGTATCCGATGCTGAGGATAGATGATTTATTTGATTAGCTGAAGGGTTCAAGCTGCTTCTCGAAGATTGACTTGAGATCGGGTTATCACCAGTTGAGGATTAGGGACGAGGACATAGCGAAGACTGCCTTCTAGACTCGCTATGGTCACTACGAGTTTCTGGTCATGCCGTTCGGTCTGACAAACGCACCAACTACGTTCATGAGTTTGATGAACCGGATCTTCCATCAGTATTTGGATAGTTTTGTGGTGGTGTTTATGGATGATATACTCATCTACTCACCCACTGGAAAGGCGTACGAGGATCACCTACGGATCATACTACAAATTTTGAGAGAGCATCGCTTGTACGTGAAATTCAACAAGTGTGAGTTCTGGATGTCTGAGGTGAAGTTTCTTTGACACATCGTGTCGTCAGACGGGGTATCAGTGGATTCATCGAAGACAAATGCCGTGACTGGTTGGGAGCGATCGAAAAGCGTCTTTGAGATTCACAATTTTTTGGGTTTAGCAGGGTACTATCAGCGGTTTGTGAAGGATTTTACGGGACTTACTGCATTGGTGATGCGTCTGATGCAGAAGGGAGTTGTGTTTGTTTGGAGTGAGTCCTGTGAGTCGGTATTCCAGGAGCTGAAGATGAGGTTGACTAGCGTGCCAGTGTTGATCATTCCAGAGCGAGGCTTGGGGTATACAGTATACTGTGATGCATCACATGACGGTCTGGGCTGTGTTCTGATGCAGGAAGGAAATGTTATAGCATAAAATTCTCGACAGTTGAAGGCGCACGAGAAGAATTACCTGACACACGATCTGGAGTTGGCAATCGTGGTCTTTTCTTTGAAGACATGGCGTCACTATTTGTATGGTGAGCATTTCAAGGTTTTCTTTGATCACAAGAGTTTAAATTACTTATTTTCGCAGAAAGACCTAAACTTGCACCAACGATGGTGGATGGAGTTATTAAAGGATTATGACTTTGACTTACAATACCATCCAGGGAAGGCCAATGTAGTGGCAGACGCTCTCAATAGGAAATCTCACGGGTCGTTAGCTTCTGTGGCTATACGTGAGTGGGACATGCTTGGAGAGATTGGGAAGTTTGATCTGTGTCTTGGAGAGACAGCCACGAGTGCCACTTTATTTTTAGTGGCTTCGCGGCCTGCACTGATTGCACGAGTGTTAGAGGCCCAGCAAACGAACCAGGAGGCTCAGATGATCCGAGACCGTGTTGCTAGTAGACAGGATACGGCAGGATGGGTTGTGGGTTCAGATCAGAGTCTGAGATTAGTAGAGAGGTTGTTTGCTCCAGAGTCATGTCGTGTTGATCTACTGCATGAGTGTCATCGTTCTCACTTTACAGTGCATCCTAGAGGCACGAAGATGTATCATGATCTGCGTCGTCAGTTCTGTTGGACGGGAATGAAGAGAGACATGATCCAATTTATTTCTCGGTGCCTTACCTGTCAGAAGGTGAAGCCAGAACAGTAGAGATCGGCGGGCTTGTTGCAGCCATTACTAATAGCCGAGTGGAACTGGGAGAACGTCACGATGGACTTTGTGTCAAGACTTCCTTGGTCACCAAGGGGACACGACGCTATACGGGTTGTGGTTGATAGGTTGAAGAAGTCTGCACACTTTCTCCCCATCTGCGTGAAGGATTCAGTGAAGAGACTAAGTCAGTTGTATGTTAGGGAGATAGTTCGGTTGCATGGAGTGCTAGTCTCTATTGTTTCTGATAGAGATCCACGCTTCACATTGCACTTTTGGCAGAGTCTTTAGGATGTTTTGGGGACAAAATTGATGTTCAGTACTGCTTTTCACCCCTAGACGGATGGTCAATCGGTGAGGACTACACAGATCCTAGAGGTTGAGGGCTTGTATACTTGATTTTAGAGGTTCGTGGGAGGATCATCTACCGTTGGCTGAGTTTGCATACAACAACAGCTATCAGTCTAGTATTGGAATGGCACCATATGAGGCTTTGTATGGTAGACCGTGTAGGTCACCCGTATGTTGGACAGATGTGGGAAAGACCACAGTCATGGGACCCGACATGGTGCGGGAGACAACAGAGAAGATTATAGTGATTCGCTAGCATCTGATAGCAGTGCAGAGTCGCCAGAAGAGTTATGCAAATTAAAGGAGACGACCTTTGGAGTTTGCTGTGGGGGATCATGTGTTTTTGAAGATCTCACCACGCAGAGATTTGATGAGGTTTGGTCATAGCGGGAAGCTATCACCGCGTTTCATTGGAGATTTTGAGATCCTTGACAGAGTTGGAGAGGTTGCATACCGTTTGGCTTTGCCGCCTTTGTTAGCATCTATGCATAACATGTTCCACGTTTCTATGAGCCTGATCCATCTCATGTGTTAGATTGGGCTGAGCTGCGGGTTGATGAGGGTGCCACTTATGAGGAGCGTCCAGTGAGGATTCTAGATACAAAGAAGCAGGTGTTGTGGGGGAGAACAATTGCTTATGTCAAGGTCCTATGGCTTCATCACGGGGTTGAAAAAGCGACTTGGGAGCTTGAGTCTGGGATGCGTAATAGATACTCGGACCTGTTTACCTCATGACCTTATTACGAATTTCGAGGGCAAAATTCCTTAAGGAGGGGAGAGTTATGAGACCCAGACCTGTCTTTTTTTGAGATATTTATATATGTCGATGTGTTCCTTTCCATATATGTGTCTCTTGGTGTATGATTTATGTTTCCAGTTGTAGAACAATATGTTTTGTATAGGTGTTATACATGTTATGCATGCGGGGGGTTCGGCTTGGTTGTATTCTTCGGTTTTCTCTCCCAGTGTCGACTGCTCGAGTGGTGGTGAGCTTGCTCAAGCGGGCTAGTGGCAGAGTGTTGGTCGGAGAGGTGACCGCTCGAGTGGTGCTTGGGCGCTCGAGCAGTGGTGTGGCAGGGCCTATGTCGGCAAGGGGCCCGCTCGAGCAGTGCTTGGGCGCTCGAGCGGTGGGTCCTAGGCACGAAAATCTATAAAGCCTACAAATATCTTTTTGGAGACTCAAAATATCTTTTTCAAGCAAATCTCTTTCTCTACACCTTTTCTCTAGCTTTCGGGGGGCCTAGGGCTTTGTTTTTTGTCGTTCGATAGCAGATCCTTGTTGTCCATGACGTGGGCTTCGTATCCATCCGGACGAATTCTCGTTCTGACACTGTTCAGTTTTAAGGTGTTGAGCTTCTAGATCTCCGAGGTAGGATTCTAGACCTACTGCTGTTAGAATCCATCTGGACGGATTCTAGACCTGCTGCTGTTATATGCAATCATATGTATTTTCACCGAGTAGAAAATACATTAAATGTGATTTTCATGTTTTCAAACCCTGGTTTTAGGTAAAAGTGAGTTTTACGCCTTTTCTCGATTTTATACACGATCTGGATATGTTGATATCCGTGGTTTTCAAAGGGAGGTTTTGTGAAAAACATACTTTTGGAGGTTTGGAGCTAATCCTTGGGGTTGAGTCTTGGTTTTGTGAAACTATGTTGTTACATGCTTGTCGATCTCCATGTGGATGGATTGGATCACTTTTATACATGCAATGTAAAACTACTTTGTGGGTTTTTAAATATTTTTCATAGATGTACCGGGATAATGGGTATGCTGGTTGAGTTGGGCTTCCATTGCTCCTCGGTGTAAGTCCAGAAACGTGCGCAGAGTAGGTCCCTACGTGCCTTCGGGTTAGTCCCCGTAAACGAGGTGGTTGGGTGCTTAGTACGCTCAGGCTCAGGTCCCGTAAACTAGGTGGTTGGGTGCTTAGTGCCCTCGGGCTGTGGTCCCGTAAACTAAGTGGTTACATTGTCGTGACTCCGTATAGAGCTTGCCATTACATAGCAGACCATGAGTGGTTTTAGGGTAATGGGCAAGAGTTTATAGTTTTTACCTGTGTCTGTGTGGCAGAGTCGGTATATAGGATCTCATTTTATCTTGTTTTCTCCTTGGTTGTGTGACCCGAGTGGAGTATACTGTTTATTACTACTTTCCCTTAACTGTGGCATGATATCCCTTAACTGTGGCATGATATCTGTTAGGATTATATGCATAGTTTCAATGATGGAAAAGTTGTGGTTTTTCAGAGAAAAATCCTTTTGGCTCGTTTGGGTGAGCTTGTGTGTGTAATTGCATGGCCTGCTTTACAACTTTACAGCCTTTTCCTATTGGGCTTCAGCTTACAGTGTGGGATTTTTGCTGTAAAAATATTTTCAGGTAACCATGTGGAGTTTACCTAGAGGCTTGTGATGATGGAGAGCTTGTTGTAATTTTCCTGTTTGAACATGTACTTTTACATGTAGTGCCTGTTTCAAAAGGCTGTTTTGTACGCCTTGAGGCGATATATTTATCCATATATGAGAATGCATGTTTCCTGTTCATGAGAGTTGAATTGTGAGGATTTTTATCCAAATGATATATATTTTTGAGTTGATGATTTTCCAACTGCAAATCTTATTTTCTCAAACGGTGTTTGGGTGGGCTTTCGCATGACCCTGGTATTTGGGGCGTGACACCAATTGTTAGAAAACCAATTGTCAAAATAATACCGATTGATATGATACCAATTTTTATTCGATATCAAGTTATACTAATTGATAAACCGATGCCAATTATTTTTCATAAGTAGAAATATAAATAATACCAATTGTTAATCATTCTCCCCCATTTTTTTGAGAAAATCATTAAAAATCATTATTTTTACACCAATAATAAAGATAAGAACTTTTCATGAAATCATTTTTTTGGCGTTAAAACAATACCTATTTCTGAGCACGGATGAATAATATGCAAATGGCTTTCAAAATAGCTATTTGTGCATATGTTGAAACCTTGTACCATAACTTAAAACTTTTAGGACTACAATGCCATATATATTGGATTCAATAAACCCATGATTGCACGTGCATTATATCTTTCATAATAACACTAATTGAAATAAGAAAAACCTTTTTACTTTATTTGAATTTAACAATTAATGTTCCAGAAAAATATCATAATACCTATTTAATTTTCAAAAAGTATGATTTCATTCATATCATTTTTATTGAAATTAACTCAAATCATACCGATTGAAAGGATAGACATTTTTCTCTTTTACTAATTTAATAATCAATATGCATGAAAAAAATTATGACCCATTAAGTATACATGTGCAAAAAATTTTCTCCAAATAATAGCACATAATACTAATTGTTATGACTTTTTGGACAATGATATCAAATGTTACTCAAAAAGTCAATTTTATCTGAATTTGAATCTTACTAATTGATATAAATTATGGGCACAAATATGATCTTATGAATTTCAAAAGACATATATGCATTCTTAATACATGAAATTCATTTATGACGAAAAGATATGAACATTTAGAACGCAATGTCTTTATACCTCATGAGTATGAGAATTGTGCATAAAAGAATTTTTTTTTTAAAGCATGGCATATTTTGACTTTCCATATTAATGTCTTTCAAAATGATATATATCCAATAAGAAATAAGTTGTTCTTCATAATCATTTATGAATTAAGATTTTCAATGTATATGATTCATTTCACAGTATATAATCCAATTTGCATATTGATGACTTTCAAAATGATATTTATCCATTTTTCATGTAATGAGTCATTTTTCATAATCATGTATGATGAAAATTAGGAGCACATATTATGACACCAATTGTTATGATATTAAAAGAGGTACAAAAATAGGAACGATTATACTATTAGAGTATTAACTTTGTTGAGTCTTAAGTGATAAACCAATTTGAAGCTTTAACTTGACATTCCACACGTGCTTTGGACTTTCACTTACTATGATTTACTTGATAGCTCGAGTGGAGGCATCCAAACACCTACAAAATAAATTTAAGTGGGATCTTTTGGTGCCCATACCTTTTTGGGTCCATGAGGGTTAGCATTCTTCACTTTCCAAACGATATTTTTATCAATACCTCTTTTTCCTCTATAAGGGCAAATATACCGAATATGACCCTTTTTCATACAATATAAACAAGTAGATTTAGCATGATCACTTTTAGAAAAAGTACTACTTGAAGAGGTTTTTAAATCTTTAATTTTCCTTTTTAGATCAATAATCTCATTTTCGCTACAAGAGGATTTTATTCTTTTAAACTTATTTCTTAAATTATCATTTTCTTCTTCAATAGTGGAAATTTCAACTTTATGATCTTTTTCAAAAATCTCACAAGATGTTTTTAACTCAATAAGTTCTTTTGAAAGATTTTCAATTTTCATTTTCAAAAAAGCATTTTTCTTATCTAACTTCAAGCAACATTTATATAAATATTTATATTCTTTTTGAAGTTTCTCATATATAGGTAATGATTCATCAGTACTAGAATTTAATTCTTTTGAAGTACTTGTAGTTTTAGAATTTACCTCACCAATGCTATGAGCCATATAGCAAAGATTTACCTCCTCATTGCATGAATCCTCATTTGATGTTTTGAAGACAGCCATCTTTCCTTTGTTGAGCTCGATTTCTCTATCATTGATTGCCATCTCATAGGTAAGGAGTGACCCGATGAGTTTATCCAAGGTCATCTTCTTCAAGTCTCTAGCTTCCGTGAAGGCTGTAGCTTTAGCTTCCCATACTGATGGCAAACCCCTAAGCACGTTTTTTAATAATTCATAAGAGAGGTAAGTCTTTCCAAGAGCACGTAAAGAATTGATGATATGCGTAAATCGAGTATACATTTCAGAAATTGATTCATGAGTATGCATCTTAAAAGAATCATATTCACTTGTTAATCAATCTATTCTAGAATCTCTAACATCATCAGTTCCTTCATATGTGATTTTAAGCTTTTTTCAAATTTCTTAAACACTTATGCAAGTCATAATTCTATTATAGTCATTTACATCTAAATCGCAATATAAAGCATTAATAGCACTTGAATTAATTTGCAAAAGCTTCATATCATTATCATTTAATTCATGGCCAAGTTTAGAAACTTTATTTCCATCAACTATTTTCATGCGAACATAATCGCCTTTTTCTATAACTTGCCAAGTATGCCAATTCATACTTTGAATAAAAATTTTCATGCGTTGTTTCCAAAAAATATAACGCATGCCACAAAATAAAAGAGGTAGTGCGAACGATTGTTCCTCACCAAAAAGAGATGCACTGATTTGAGCCATAAATCTTTTCACAAAAACTTTTTAAGAAAAATATGACCCGCTCTGATACCAATTGATAGTGTAGGTGAAATCCCAAAAGGGAGATAAATTGGGCATTTAAAAAATTTATGCCAATATTGACCTAATTAAACATGCAATCCCAAACATCCACAAGTATTAACAAACAAATTCAAGTAAATATAGAATTTAACGTGCAGAATTAAAGAGAGAGTTAGAGAGATACGACACCAAGATTTATAAGGTTCGGCGCACCGGTCTATATCCTTGCCTTAAGCCAACCGCTATAAGGATTCCACTAAACACTCCTTCAATAGGCGAAGCAGTCTCTCTCCTTAGTCTAGGAGAAGTAGCCTCTATTGAGGATGTCCACTCCTCAAGTACACACTCCTTATAGGCGGAGTTTCCTCTCCCCTTTAATTGGCGAAGTGGCCTTTCTTAAGAATCATCTTCTCAAGTTACAACAAGAATAACAAGAAATCCAAATAGGATTATACAATGAATAAGCTCCTTCAACGAGCAAATTAATGAATACAAATAAAGCACAATAATGTTCACTCCAAATGATATATAAGTGAGAAGCTCAATAGAGAAATTCTAAGGTTTTCTCTCAAAAATGATTCATAAAAATGAAGAATTTGAAGCACAAACATGACGTATATGAGAGAATATAATGAAGGACTTTGTTATATGTTTTTCAAGGCTTAAGGGGTCTATTTGTAGGCCAAAACATGAACTACTCGTTGGGCTAAATGTGATAATGGTCAAACTAGCCGTTGCAGCCAAAAATATTCAAATTATAGCCTGTTCAGTCGACTGTACAAGCCCATTCAGTCGACTGGACCAGCCTTTAGTCGACTGGATCGCGACTGCTCAATTTTCCCAACTTCAAATGACCATAACTCATTCATTCGGACTCCGAATAGGGTCATTATTGTGTTCTAATTGAAGCCCTGGAAGTCTACTGTTCAATGGTTCAAACCTGATAGAAAAATTCATTTTGTACAAAAAGTTATGACCAAAAAACTGAAGGTATGTCAATTTTCTTCACACACTTTTTTGCATATTTTTTGCCGAACTTCTTTTGAAACATTTTAAAACACATTTTATACTTTGAAAATAATTTGTCATGAAATATTTAACAAACCTATGGTCCATATAAGGTCTCCTATGAGCTTTCACACGTATAACCAATGGTATGTGAATTTACATAGGTCCTAGTGCATTTACACTTAGAAAATCTTCAAGTCCTTGAAATCTTTTTCTTTTCTTCTTCGTTTTTCTCATGCTCCACGGATCCTAGTCACTTGAATATGATCTTCATGCTTCATGGCTTCCATTTTTTTTTTCAATTGTGCTTGTGTCATTGAAGTCCTATGAACACACTCAATTTGCACAATTAAAAGCTTTGGTTTGTTATTATCAAAACAGGTTGAAACCTAGCTAAGCCAACAACTACATGTGCCAAAACCCAATAAAAACATACTATAATGCAGTAAAGCAGTATATACAATCACATAGCATAAAGTTCAACTCAACCACATGAGGCACAAAACGATTTTATTTCATAAAATCTCAAGTTTTCCATCATCAAAACCAAGCATTTAAACAATGCAAATAGCGTTTCACAGTTAAAGAAAACAGTAACGAAACATTATTTTCCACTCAGATCCCACAACCAAGGAAAGATAAATAAATCCTATGTACCGACTCCGTCACAACAAGGACAGAGGTAATAACTATAGACTCCCGTCCATTACCTATCCCTTAATCATTTAAGATCTGTTAGGTAATGACAAGTTCTATACGGAATTATCACAATGTAAACCACTTAATTTACAGGCCCAAAACCCGAGTATACAAAACACCCACCAGTTCATTTACGGGGATTAACCCGAAGGCATGAAGCACCTACTCTGTGCTCATTTTTGGACTTCTACCGAGGGCAACTCATGCCAAATACCCGCTATCTCGGCACATCTATAGAATCATTTAAATACCAACCCGTTGCTCGACTACGAAAATATTTCCACAGTGATACATTAAACATGTATAAAATCCGTCCATTAAGCATGAAGATCAAACAAAAATAATTTCAAAAATGTTTCCAAAGTTCTTATCAAAACGTTTCAAAATCTAAGACTTAACCCCGAGGGTTAGCTCTAAACCTCCAAAATACGATTTTCAAGATTTTGCAAAAATCTTTCGTTTTCAAAACCACCTTTTGAAAACCATGAACATTCACAAGTCATATCATGTAATAAACCAAGAAAAGTGCCAAAACATACTTTTTATCCGAATAAACAAGGTTTAAACATAAAATATGACATATAAAGCACTTTCAACTGGTGAAAAAGCATCTAACTACACGTAGCACCTTTTAAGGACAACATAGTCTAAGATCGTACCTTTTTGAGTCAAAAAATCAACGCCTCAATCCACGTGTAAAAATGAACTTCGTCAAAACGAGATTCTTTTTAGATGGAAGCAATGACCACAGCGTGGAATGGCAAGGATCCACTAACAGTTCGTCAAAAACTAAACCCCGGGCCCTTAAATGTCTAGAGAGAAGGTGGAGGAAAGAAGACTTAGCCAAGAAGAAAAGTTTTGGAAAAATATCTAACCCAAGCTTGATATTTATAGTCTTAGCCCCGTACAAGGAATCAGCCGACTGAACCTACCAAGTTAGTCGACTGAATGGCTACTAAAAAGGCCAAAAACACCCCATCGCCTCAAGTTAGTCAACTGAATTCCCAACTTCAGTCGACTGAACCACAACAGTGAGCATCTAGTCGACTGGAATCACCTCCTTAGTCGACTGAATTGCTACTGTCCAGCCAACACACGGAAAGACTTCAAAACGATCTTTCTAAACCCAAACAAGTGTAAAACACATATAACATGCTATTCTAAAACGATGAAACACAATCCAACACTTCGAATATATAGATAACAAAAGAAAAGGAACAGGGTCTCACAAGGCGCACTTTTCTTGTAATAACCCGTACCCTAAAAAGCAATAAGAATACGGCACGTGTCCAATTTAGCTTTCAAACTCAGTTTTTTTAAGCTTCCCAAAATAATATAAAATCTAAAAAGTTTTTCCTAACAACGTCTTATAAATAAAATTTAAATAAAAAATTAATAGCAAAATTCACAAAATTTTGATAATCACCAAAATTAAAAACATGTAGATGGAAAATCTTTGCTAAAGTTCCGTCGATACGATAATTCACAAAATAGCATTAAAAATTTATATTAAATTTTGGGAATTTTTCTGAACATAAACTTTTACATCAAAAAATTTTAGATGATGCAAAATACCATCGAAAATTGTCACGTGTGGAAAAAGGTTGCAGTCGTGAGGAAAAATCTCGCAGCCATGATATTTGCAAGTGGCGACCGTGACAAAGCTTTTTGGCACGGAAAATAAAGCCAATTCTGTTGTCCTCTCTCATTTTGGGTTCAATAAAAAGGGGACCCACTGGTCTAGATCCCACTGTTTGAGATATTCTCTATTCTCCTTGTCTTTCCATGGCTTGTTCTTTCAACAACTTCCTCTTGTCGTGAATGGGCGAGTTCTCCTTGGTCGAGCGCAAGAACTTCGTCAACTTTAGCCTGGATGTGCTCTTCTCTTTGAAGATCATGAGAATCGACTAGCCTCTTTTGAGAGGGGCTGCATGTCTTTCATTTCGTATATGAGGAGCTATTCCCGACGATGTAAGACTTTTTCACTAGTCTTAAGATTTTGTCTCGAGATAGAGTCATAGTTCCTACTCCATTTTCGAGTTCTAAGGACTGGTTGACGCAGCTTTGTGGCTACTCTAAGAATGAGGCTTCACTTATGGAGTTCTTGATGTGGCTCAAATCATTAGCCGATTCTGACCCCTTTAGCTCCAACGTCGTTATGCTCTTTGTATCTATTTATTGGCCCGTTTTCTTCTATGGTCTTTTGATGAATAGGCTAGCTATTTTTTGGTGGATGTAGCTTATCAGATTCATGAGAGCCGGGATTCCATTCCACTAGTCCTTGTTGAGACACTTCTCAGGCTTGACGCGATTCATACTGAGAGTGCCCCTTGCTTCGCGGGCAGTGCTTTACTGCTACAAGTATTCACTCGACTTTCCTTTTTCGCTATTTCTCTCTATTTTTTTCACTTTGCTCTCCTTTTTCTGTGTTTCTCTCTAACTTTTCCCTCTCAGCTCTCCTTTTTCTGTAGTTCTCTCTATCTTTTCCCACTCATCTCTTTTTTCTTTATTTTTGTTAAGTTTGGTTGATGAAGAAGGTGAATCTGTTAGAGAAACCCATGTCCGATAGCTATAGCGTGAAGTTATTCATCCATCATCGAGCGTACCGACTCTGCTCCACTGAAGCTGCTTGAAAGAACTGAGGAGACATTTCCTGGCTATGCCCCTTGGATGAAGATATCTCTCATAACTATTGCCACTGTGGGTCACTTGGGAGTCCTACTAGTTGGCTTGAAGCTGGTCACTTTGTATTAGCCATATTGCATTCTTCGTCAATTTGGCTATACTCAAATCAAACCTGATACTGCTGTGAGTCATCTGTATAGTTCTGCACATCGAGTCCTTTTCTTGGGTCAGTACCAACGGGTTTTGCCTTCTCGACTAAGGATTTCGGTCGACAGAGAGTTTGACAACAGCCTTTCTAAGGACTATAAAGGTTGACTTGGGATAGAATTAGAGCGCAGTGCAAGGCAGGGACGAGACACAAAGAGTAGAAGGACTTGACTTTGCTTTGTTGTACCTCAATATATTGTCTGCTTTCATTTTTTTTTTTGATTTTTAGGATGAGGACTTACGAGACTCTCTTGTTTTTAGGACCAACAGAATCAGTAAAACATTTTAATGAAAGTTTCTCTGCTTCTAATTTGTGATGATTTCTGAAACTGTTCCTTAGATTTTTTATTTTTCCAATATAACCAATGTATTAAAAAAACTTAGAGTAAGCATTTGCATTGATCAACTACTTGAAACATGATAACAGAGGAGAGATCCAAACAAAGGTTTGGGCCGAACTTCTGACAGAAGCTGCCTACGTATCCCGAAGAAGGGAATTAGGCCATACTGTTGGAGGTAAAACTGCCAAGATCATTGTTTTTGTAAACAATTTTTTAATAAAAAATAACTGGACGAGCAATCGCCGAAATGGGATCCAGATAAAACTTTTGACGTCGAACGATCAAAATAAAACCCGTGCAACCAAAGTTAATTTTAGAAGAATACTTTTTCCGGTCGATTCTCCAACTATGATTTTGATTCCGAGTTAAAACTCCCATCAAACCTTCTACCATATTCTCTTATGCGATTCCCGAACGTAGTGTGGGCTACGATCCTTCAAGAACTCGTACCGGTAGAACTTGGTCAGGTTTAGTCTTGAAGACAAGTTATGAATTTGGTTCAGCCTACCCATATATTTATAGGGCTACAATAGGGACTAGTAGAGTAATTATGATAAAAAACTTCTTGTATAACCCAGATACGTATCTGGCAATTTTTGCAATTATACAAACCTCACAACGGTATCTGTAATTATAAAAACCTTGCAGTGGTTTCTGTAATTTTCATAAAACACTAAATTATAGTTCATAGCACTAAAAAACTATAACTGCACTCTAAGCCATAATCTCAAGACAATCTTGCATTGAGCTCTTGTTATTAAATGCTTAACTCATCTCCCTACGTTAAGATTCTCGATACCCGCCAATTAAATTTAATTACTGACAATTTAATTTAATCAGCATTTTTAAATTCCTTAAACCCTTCCGTTTAACTTATTTAATCACCGGATAATCAAATCTACCTGCAAGACTTGGCCCGATCAAAACTTACAAACTTCCTTAAGGGGGTATCGTCAATTCAGATCATTCGAGACGTGAATTCCGTCAATAATTAATATTTACCATATAAATAATACTACTATTCGACTCACCGGGAATATAGACCCATATAAAATCGTACCCTCTAATGAATCAAAACAACGAATATTAAATATATGCAAATTAATAATTATTTCAGGATTAAGAACATAAGGACTCTAATAATAACCTTGGTGTGTAAATTAAATTATATAATCAGTATAAAATTAATTACTCCAATGTGTCCCGTTCAAGCATACAAAGTGTACTAGCACAGAGAGTCGGAACAATAGACGACGCTATTATCTGTTCCTTGTAATTAAGACAGCCCTACTAAAACTCTACACTACAGTCGTACCAATGATATGTTCATTTCCATCTAACTGTGAATGAAAACTTATATTCTACAAGAACATAAATTCTGGTCTTCTGTGCACAAATCGTACTCCATATAACAGATTAAATACTGTATAGAATAAAAAACATCCATACATAACATTTAAAGAAATGATATTGCATACATTGTTCATTAAGATTCTCATAAAATAAAAAATTAAATTTATTAAAATAAAATTAAATTCTAAAAACATAGTTTTCAATATACAATTTTAATAATCTCCCATTTATACTCAAAATCGTGTTGTTATACATCGGACTCCCATACCCTCTACATGACTATCAAAAGTCTTAGCCGATAAGCTCTTTGTAAAAAGATCTGTAAGGTTGTCTCCTGATACAATCTTGATCACAGCAACATTACCCCTCTGTACAATTTATTATATCAAGTGATACTTACGCTAAATGTGCTTTCCTTTCTTATGGACTCTTGGTTCCTTCGAATTTGCAACCGCTCCGCTATTATCACAATAAAGTTGAATAGTCGACTGAGTTGAAGGTACCATGTCTAGATCCAACAGGGAGTTATTGAATCGAACGACCTCCTTGGCTGCTTCAGAAGCTGCCACGTATTCAGCCTCTATGGTGGAATCAATAATGCAGGACTACTTAATACTCCTCCAACTTATAGCACCACATCCTGAGGTAAACACATATCTTGAGGTACACTTTCAAAAATCTTTGTCATACTGAAATTTTGAGTCTGTGTACCCGAAAGGTACTAGACTGTCTGCCTGGTCTACCGACATATAATTCTTAGTCCTCTTCAGCTACTTGATTATATTATTTACCGCAGTTCAATACTCCTATCCTGGGTTAGACTGACATTTGCTAACCATGCCAACGGCAAAGCAGATGTCGAGTCTAGTACAAAGCATAGCATACATGAGGCTTCCTACTGCCGAAGCATAAGGAACTGCCTTCATCTTTTTTATCTCATCAGGTGTCTTAGTACACTGATCCTTGGATAGAGTGATTTCATTCCTAAAAGAGAGAAACCCTTACTTGGAATCCTGCATGCTTAAACAAGTAAGGATATCCTCGATATATTTTACTTGTGATAAGCCCAACATCCTTTGTTTTCAATCTCGCACAAGATTCATCCCAAGGATGTGATTGGCTTCTCGCAAGTCCTTCATATCGAACTGGCTAGATAACCATACTTTAACCGTAGATAATTCCCCCACATCATTTTCGATGAGCAAGATATCGTCTACATAAAGTACTAGAAAGATCACCATGTTTTCGTCACGCTTCTTATACGCATAGAAGCGTATAAGAAGGAGAAAAACAAGAAACGTATAAGAAGCGCTTCTTATACTCATCTATGCGCTTCTTATACGCTTCTATGCGCTTCTTATACTCATCTAGACTCTGATCAAAATCATAATACTTTATGCCTTGATCGAACCGAGTATTTCAAAACCTCAATGCCTACTTAAGTCCATAAATGGATCTCTTAAGCTTGCACAACATGTGCTCCTAACCCATTGCAATGGATCCATCTGGTTGTACCATATAGATACATTCGTTAAGACTTTCATTAAGAAAAGCTGTCTTGACATTCATTTGCTAAATTTCGTAATCGAAATGCACAGTAATGGATAAGAGAATTCGGATAGACTTAAGCATGGCTATTGGCGAAATGGTTTCCTCATAATCGATCCCTTCTTTCTAAGTGAACCCTTTTGTAACATGCCTAGCTTTGAAGGTTTTAACCTTCCCGTTTGCTCTTCTCTTCTTCTTGTAGATCCACTTGCCTCTAATGGGTTTTACCCATTTTGGTGGTTCTGTAAGTTTTCAGACCTAATTGGAATACATGGATTCCATATCTGAATTCATAACCTTTTTCCAAAAATCTACATCTTTGTCCTGAAGTGCTTCATTGTAGTTACATGTGATGGATCTGCAGATGTGATGGACACCCCCAAATTTGAATATGTTTCATACTAGGCTTACGCCCAATCCACAAAACGAATTGGATAATTGTGAATAACTTATTATGGACCTTACCATCTCCATAAGAATTATATTCCTTCTTTCTGCTACAGTATTCTACTGCGGAGTGCCTGGTACATTCAACTAGGATATAATCCCTTCTAACGACAAGTAGTCCCTAAACTCTCCAAAGAGGTACTCCCCACTACGATCAGATTGTGGTGATTTAATACTTTTATCCAGACGCTTCTCTGCCTCTTCCTTTAATTCTTTAAATTTTTCAAAACATTCAGACTTACGGTACATCAGGTAAATGTATCCATACCTTGAGTAGTCATCAATGAAACTGATGAAGTACTCAAAGCCACCTCTAACCCGTATTGTCATAGGACCACATACATCAGAATAAACCAGTTCCAACGATTTTTTAGCTCTATAGTCTTCGTCTAAAAAGGGTTTCTTGGTCATCTTACCCTCTAAGCAAGATTCACATACTGGAAGTGCCTCTACTTCTAATGAACTCAAAAGTCCATCTTCTATCAGTCTGTTTATTCTTTTTAGATTAATATGAGCCAAGCATAAGTGCCAAAGAAATGTTTGGTTTATTAAAGAAGAAAACTTTCTCTTATATGGTAAATTTGATGTATTATTCAATTTAGTTAGTTAGAGTGTAGGAGAAATAATATAAAGAACATCCACCAATGTACCAGAACAGATAACCAGTTTATTATCCTTAATAATCACATAGTTATTAAATAAATCAAATATTCGTCTTTAACCATTCTAGAAACGAAAACTAAGTTTCTTCTAATGAAAGGTGCATAAATACAATCTCTCAATATTAAAATTCGATCTCTACTAATATTGAGAATGACATCTCCCACTGTAACGGCTGTCACCTTTGTATTATTGCCCATATGTAGGTAAATCTCCCCATTACTAAGTTGTCGGGTTTTCTAGAACCCCTACGATGAATTACAGACATGATTAGTGGCTCCCGTATCAATACACCAGGTACCGACAGATAGCACCACTAAACATATTTCCACAATCAGTGAATAAAAATTATCCTGTTTGTTCAGCTTGCTAAGATAAACTGGACGTTACTTTTTTCAGTGCCGTGTCTAGCTGTAGTAAAAATATCTGCATTTTGGCTTTTTCACACTAGTTCATGTCCCACTAAATACATTGAAAATCGTGCTACCCTATTTCTGAATCTTTTTCTTCTTCATGCCTTTTGGCCTAGAGAAAGAACTCTTTTCAGAAACAAACACATTTTCTGGCATTGAAGGAATACTCTTGATAGTTAAAGTGATATCCAAGTTACTTTTCTAGTCAACAAAATTTGATCTCGTTAGTTTGTTTTCTTTGAGTATTGACGTGAATGAATTTAAAACTATTTTATTTCTGAGAATCACAAAATTAAAAATAATCATTAATTATGAAGAGCAAAACTTTGAATTTATTTTAATTTGGTACCCTCTACTATTTAACAAAAATATCGCCAGCAGCCTGGTTCCCTGTGAATAGCATACTTCGATGGGAGAACATCTACTATCCATCGTTTGTCCAGACATGCCAATTTCTTTTAATTTTACTATCTAAGAAATTGGCACTGCCAAGTAAAATTAAATAGCTGACATAGCTTCGGTATAGTCGATAATAGCAGTGACTCAAATGGAAAAGATACTATTATATACTCTAAGTGTCAACCATCACCTAATTCCAAATCAGTCGCTTCATAATGAACCTTTCAGATAGATAAGTGATCCACACTAATAATTACCTAGAATTATCTCAAAAAGAGATTTGTACTAGCAATATCGCAATTAATCTGTTTAATGGGGAGGAAGGCTTTACTGCCAACACACAGGATTTAATTACATCACCTACAAACTGGTGATGGAGACCGCGGGATTTATCTGTGAATAAATTTCTTCTTCCACTTAGATTTTAAAAATATTTTTTAGGGTTATAAAAAACCATTTAATTAAAATAAATTTATTAATTTTGAAAATCATACAATCTAAAAGAATCAAATATCTTTTCGTGTACACGATTCTAAAGATTCTGGTTTGCCAAACTATCTTTTCGTATTTTAATGCGTAATAAATAAAATTTGATAAATACAAAGTTTTTTCTTTAGTTAAGGTGGTGATTAAAGAAATTTATTTATTTTATTTTAGTTACACATTTTTAAAAAATAATAATTTATTTAGATTAAATATTTTTTAATTTAATTAATTCAAAATTTAAAATTAATTTTCACGTATTTTGAAGATATATCCGGTTTAATATGAATATATATGCACGATATGTACATATTCTGATTTTATAATCAAAGAGAAACACTAAAGCATTTCAGTCTCCTATTGTAGATAGGCTATAATAATCCTTGTTCCTGTTAGTTTTCTATATCCTAATTGCATTAGGATTCTTTGATACGCTGTGATATACTAATATATTACATCATGATTTTCAAACATATTAGAAAAAGATCAAAACAGCCCCGCAAAAACAAGAACCACTGCCGGTCACCAATGGCGCCACCAGCACTGCCCATGCCGCCGGCTTCAGGCAGCTTTTTCCGCCGCCTCTGTGCTCTGTTTTTTATGCACTTTATATTGAAAAATAGCTCTCGAAAAGTAGTATTTTTCGGTTGAAAAATAAATTTGAAAACTTCTTGAAATATAGTCAAAAAATTGCCTAGAAACTGCCATCGCCACCCTAAAAAATAGTCAAAAAATTGCCTTATTCCACTGCCCGTTTGGGCTTTTTTGGAGGTGTTTTTGCTCCCATTTTTTCTAAGAAAATAGCTCAGATATTCAGCAACTTGTTGCTTTGAAGAACAGCTCAAAAACAATGCCGAAAAACCCCAGAAACAACCCTAAAGGGCCGCTGCCCCTACGCCGCCGGTTGACGCCTATTTTTGTGCACTGTTTGTCCCAATTTTTTAATGATTTTTGGATAGTGTTTTATGGTATGTTTACAGATATTTTATGCTTAAAAATTTCTCAAAAAAATAGTCCCAAAAATGACTCAAAAAATCAACAAAACCAGCCCCGAACTGTCGCCGGCAAAGCCGCCGGTGGTGGGTTGTTTTTGCAGATTTGTTTATGCTGTTTTTGGCTTATATTTGCTTCTATTTTTACTGCATAAATACTATAGAAACTCACTGAAAAAAATTATTTTAAAACCGTTAAAAAATTACCACGATCCGTGGCCCGTAAATACCCGAAACCACTGCCAATGCCGCCGCCTGTTTTTCGTGTTCTTGGATATTCAATCTATTCTTAAATAATTTAAATAGATATTTAAAAACATAAAACTAAATATTACATCGAAACTTATGTCTCGAAGGCTCACATTCGATTATATAAAAAACATAATCTATCACGATCAACCCACGAGATTAAAAATTAATAATCATCATCCAAACCATTCAATCAAACATGAAAAATATGATGATCATAAAATCGGAATTAGAACGTCTGCAAAAAAAAATTAGCACAGTTCTAAATCTACCCTGCCCCAATAAATCGTAAACAAAAAGTAAAATGGCTCAGATACCAATTGTTGGAGACAAAACTACCAAGATCATTGTTTTTGTAAATGATTTTTTGATAAAAAAATAATTAGACGGGCAATCGCCAAAACGGGCTCCAAATAAAATTTTTGACGTCGAACGATCAAAATAAAACTTGTGCAACCATAGTTAATTTTAGAAGAATACCTTTTTTCCAGTCGATTCTCCGACTACGATTTTGATTCCGAGTTGAAGTTCTCGTCAGACCTTCTACTGTATTTTCTTATGCAATTCCCGAACGTAGTGTAGACTACAATCCTTTGAGAACTCATACTTGTTGGAGCAAAAATAAAAAAAAAATTTAAACCGACGTCGTGACCGTAAAAAATGACGTGAGCGTTTATCATGAAAAACTGAGAACAATATTAATCTAAATAGCATTATACCTTTATGATACTTGTCGAAAAGTTTCAAGAAGTCCCAAATACGTTGAAGACAACCTTGCAACCTTCTCACGTATGTTCCGGACGCACTACGACGATCACGGTGCATGGGCACCGATTTCGATCGAAGCGTTCTTCTTTTCCTTGGTTTCTTCTCACACTTGTCTCCAAAAACAAAAATTAATTTGCCAAAAGAGAGAGGGGGCAGCGGCTTGGTGGATGTGGATTAGGGTTTTAGGTTTTTCTTTATATTAAAAGCCATCTTGTGATATATTATTACATATATCAAAGATAATAATAAGAATATATATTCCCTTTCCTAAAACTAAGGAAGATATATATATCTTCCATAAAACCAAATTCCCACCCCTAATTAGGGCCGGCCACTTAGGGAGAAATCCCTAGGTGTGCCAAATGACTAAAACGTCCCTCATTATTTAATTGAATCCCTGAATGTCCCCGACGGTAAAATCGGTATTCTAATTAAATTAAATAATTACCAAAACCAATAAGAAAAATATCCGTGCGTATAGTGGGTTACGTGAGGGATCACGAGAAAGTATAGGACTCGGGGTAACCATACGAGAAAACCAAATATCCCTAACTCTGTCCCCGAGTTAGATCATTTCTCGTACGAACCAGAATTTATTCCACTAAAGGTCCTGACTGAACTCCCAGCCATAACTCAAATTATCTCTTGAGTTTCCAATTATCAAATGCACTGAATTCTCCCCACGTTTAAGATATGGATTCCCGAAAAATAAATTAGGTTACTGATAACTCGATTTAATTATCCTTTTTTCCTCTTAACCACACCGCTTAACCTTTTGATATGCCGGATCTGAATACCCACTGTACAGGTTCAGCATAATCAAACCTATAAGCAAAGCACACGAGAGGAAACTCCTCAACCTAAATCGGACGTGATTTTCGTCAGCTGATTATCAATCATCGGACAAACAATGCCAGTACCTAACTCATCGATTTTATTGATCTCATGGAGGTAATCTCAACCATTGACGACTCAAAGTACTGTACATCATCTGAACACAATTAATCAATCACTTCGGGATTAAGAGTTC
>JAULJZ010012041.1:0-16357 GCA_032270985.1 Heliamphora pulchella | reverse complement strand
ACAGATACAATTCTACGTATCAACAGGCATCTCTACACACACCTAAACCACGGGATAAAATCGCATATAACGGGATAATAAAACCGAAAGCCCTAAAGGCATTAAGACCACAGAGGCAACTCACCTGCATAAACTATCCACAGTTCTATAGGCACAAAAGCATGTATAACCATGATATTTCACATAAGACACCACAAAACTCGATAAGACATCACATGCCACACACCCGTCATCCGATCACCCGAACAACCCGTCCACATACCGGGACCCGTCCACACACACCGGGACAACCAACACCAAACCCGAAGGCTAACACCTGAAACCTCCCTCAGACCGATTCTTACCAGAACCTAACCTTCAAACCGAACCACAGACGCATACATCCCAAGCATAACCAACACGCACATAACCGTGCCACGACTCCCCAAAACCAACCATGCACGTCAACCCAAGGACGGCATCTAAACGAAACACCCGAGGCCACGACACGACCCCGAAACTACCATACGGCCAATCGAATCCCAAAAGAAATCCACAGATATTTGAATCAACTAATTTTCATAAATTAATCAATTGAATACCATAGGACGCCAATCAAAAACTAAAACCACAAACACAAAGCTGCCCAGGTTCAGTCGATCGAACCCCACTGTCCAGTCGACCGAACAACATACTGGAAAAGCCAAAAACGCCTCAATGCACGGTTTAGTCGACCGAACCCCCTCGGTTCAGTCGATTGAACCTAAAAACAAAGATCCAGTCGACTGAACCTATGAGTTCAGTCGACCGAATTCACCCAGAAATCCTTTTTAAGCTATGGGTTCAACCCTCCAAACCTCGAATCGAAGCCTTCAAACTCCAATCCAACATTCTCAAACATACACACGTCTAGGCCTAACACCTAACACCAATACCTCAAAAGAAACCTCCAATACCCGATTCCATCCACCAAAATAGACAAAAATCTGATTTTTAACCCAAAAATCCAACATTACAGAAAATCAAATCTATAGCTATTTGACCGGTAAAAATACACCCCATTACACGTAGCACCCTTATAAAATATATAGGTCTAAAATTCTATCTCGGTGAGTTCAAAACTCGACGTCTCGATCTACGTGCAAAATCAAGCTTCGCCGGAATAGAATTCCATCCGGATGAACGCGTAGCCCACTGTGCCAAAAGCAAGGATCCACTGTTGGATCGCTGAAAATCGAGCCCTAGGCCCCCAAGAACTTAGAGAGAAGGCAGAGAGAAAACGGGAAGCTTGTTAGAGAAGTTTTGAAAAATATTTTTTTGAAAGTATTTAACTCCAGATATTTATAGGCCTCCAAAATATCTTTTTTTTTTAAAATCTTGAAATTCGCACAACGGCCCACGACCCCGGGAACCTACTCCGTACGCATATCTAAACCCGATCATGCATCAAAAGCAATAAAAATATGCTCAAACGAAAATACGTAACGCGCGTCTAAAAATGCTGAAAAAAAACGGGTCAGGGTCTCACAACTCTACCTCCTTAAAAGAATTTTTCCCTCGAAATTCAATATGAGGTCAAAAGAAACAACCCCGTCGATCACAATCGATACAGGCATACGAGATGGTCAGCCAAATCATTCCTAGGATATAGTCAAGCAACGTCAGGCATCCTAGACAACGGCCAACTATCTCGAAGACTCGGGATCTACAACTCACCCCAACCTCACATCCTCACCAACCGCTGCCTCAACACAGCATATCACCCGCAGAAAACCATCACCAACTCCCAACATATGCACCAAAGAACCTGGCCCAAAGCCTGCAGACTCAGAAAGTACCTCTGCTTGCTGAAGGCATATCTGCATCCTCCGGCACGACCAGTGCCCTAGATGAACCGGGAGCTATAAGAGACTACGCTTGGGGCAACCCCATCCTGTCCTGTCCACCAGTACTCGGCACTGTCGGCTGTGGCACCAACTGAACTGACGTTCCCTTGTCTGTCACTCGGGAAACCTAAACTGCAGAAGGCCGCTGTCGGTACTCAGTTGAACCTGGCACATACGAACCCACTGGTGTGTCTTCCCTACTCGGCACACTGCCTCCCTGAGGACAATTCCTGTGAATATGTCCCGTCTGACCGCATCCATAGCAAGTCGGCAGCTCCCTCCCCTGTGACTGATCTGGTACGGGGATCTAGGACTGCCTCAACCGTGAATCCTAGTACTGCCTCGGCTGTGGACAATCTGACACACGATGCCCTAGCTGCCTACATCGGAAACATCTGATCTCTCTCTGCTCTGGTCTCCTAGATGAAGCCACTGATGGAGCTGGTGTAGAAAACTGCTGTGGTAACCCACGTGGGTGAAAAATGGTACCAGAGGACCTCTACCTCTTACTAGAATGCCTTCCTGTTTGCGCCTCTGTCCCACTCTGTGGTGTCCTGGCCTCCCTGGAAGCTCGAATCTCAGTTATGGTGTTCTCCACCCTCGCTGCTGCCTCTACCAGCTCTGTGAACACCTAAAGTCCCAACGCAACCACTCGCTCCCTGATTGTTGGCCTCAAGCCCGCTCAAACCTCATGGAACGCAGCTCGTCTGTGCTCACCAACTCCGGAGCAAACTGGGACAAGCTCGTAAACATGACCTCATACTGCATGATGTCCATGGCCCCCTGGGTAAGAGTGTAGAACTCCTCCCTGTACAAATGCCTCTGCGAAGCCGGGAAGTATTTCTCTAGAAACACTCCTGTAAAGGCTGCCCATGTGCCTCCCACAATGGTCCTGGCATATTTTCACCACGCGTGAGCAGCACCCCTCAGCTGAAAGGTGGCAAAAGATACCTGCAACTCATCCTCCACAATCTGTAATGTGTTTAGGATCCGAGTCACAAACTCCAACCACTCTGTCACCATAATAGGATCAGGATCCCCAATAAAGGTAGGCAGATCCATGCGTCTGAACTCCCACATCGCTACTGTAGCCCTCGCCTCCGGTACTCCCTCTCTCTCCCTAACAATCTCACCTCTAACCAGCTGCTGGATAGAACCAACCAGCTCACGTAACAACCCCGTCGCGTCCATTGGTCTGATGGGAGCATTTGCATCCCCAGCATCAGGGATAGGAATATCCCCTTGGCCAACAGCACGGCCACGGCTTCGACCACGGCCTCGCCCTCGTCTTGCTAACATCACGTCTATACGAAAGCAAAACAATACATAAGACGCTGCACATGAACAAAAATGCTAAACACCTACCATGCTAACACATAGCCATATAGGTTCATACTAAACAAAACCCCACATACCGAGGAGAAATAACAAGAATGACACGTTAATTTTGATAACCTACTCAGAATCCTTACTAGAAATCACGTCAGCTAAACGCGTTTCTAACTTGGCTCCCAAGTTTGTTAACCCAAATGCCCAAAGACAAGACTATCACTCCTAAGATTCAACCCACATGCTCACATATACACATCATTCACATACTTAACATGCTAAAAATGTTCATGTTGTCAAAGCATCCAAACACATGCAATCAAGCACACGCAACCAACCTCACACGGGATACACCCTCTTCCCACAGCTTTGATATCAATCTGTCACTTCCCAAACTCTGGGTCACATGAAACGCCCACAAACACCAAACATAAAATCCAACCCGAGAATACACTCTCAAATAAACTATACATGCATTGTATATAACCGCCAAAAGGCTTACATTACACGGTTCCAACACTGGGAAAACATGTACAAATACATGAAACAGAAACAACGAAAGGGAAGACTACAGCTCTTCCACCTTTTCAGCAACTCTGGATCAACCTATGTGACTGGTACCTAAAAAATATTTTAAATCCCACACCGTGAACCAAAGCTCAGTAGATACAAGACAGCACATGCATTATAAGCTAAACATGCTAGGAAAACGAGGTGCACATTTAGACTCTCTTTCAAGCCTTTAAAATAATTTTCACATGCAAACGGAAAAGCGAGGATACAAACCATCTTTTGGCTCACTTACAGGAGCCTTGAAAACCATTTGAAAACGGTTTTTGGATCGTGATTCACACGAGTATCAAAAATAATTTAAAAATTGGTCTATCCGTCTCACAATACAGTTCATGTATCTTCAAAGGCTCAAGAGTTGTTCTCATGCATTAACAATGTATCAGTTGCTGCCAAAATTATTTTCAGCCCTCAGCAACAGGTAAAATTTTCTGTGATGGCTTCTGAACTTTCTGGCAAGATTGCATTAGCTCAATATCACCAAGATACCATTCCGTCTTGACAAGCCTATATTGATTCCATGAAGATTGTTTCCAATTCTGTGTCAATCAATCATGAGAAAGCTCTTCACCTTAAACAAAAAGACCAACAACTTCAAGTAGAAGAGTTCCAGTTGAAGATTAGATTGGAGCAAGTTCCTTTGGCTCGACATGCTTTGAAGTTGGAGAAGAAATCTTTGATTCAAGAGATGAAAGGTCTTCTATCACAAGGAGAACATAGCTCAATCAAAGTACAGGCAACCTTAGATAACATAGGCCAATCACAATTCAAATTCAAGTCCCTCAAAGTTGAATGGGAATTGTTTAAGTCATCTTTTTCTACTGTATGAACTTCATATAGTTTATCTTTTGATAATGACAATTTTCTTTTAATGCTCCTTCATTGATTCCTACATGGTTAGAAAATATTTCTTTAGAAATTTGCCATTGATGCCCCTCTTATGTAGCTCACCTTCGAGGAATTCTAAATGATAAGCTCCTCTTGACAATATTTTGGAAACTCAAAAGGGTCCTTCCCAATTTGGTGACTATTTACCAAATTCAAGATCCTTATGCCGTAGAGGTAATATAGTCCTCCAAACTAACTCCCCTTCTACAAATTGTTTACTTCTCACTTTTTTATTAAAAGCCCTTTCGATTTTCTTTTTTTGGGTGTGTATACAAGTTAGAGCTTGTAATCTACTTTCTTCGAGATTTTCAGACTCTACATGTATTGCCTCATAATACTGATCAGTGGGCAATTCAACATGTTGAGTTAATCGTTGTGATCAAACTGTTACCTCTATAGGCAAGACAGCCGAGTGCCCATACACTAGTTCAAATGAGATAGTTTGGATGCTATCTCTTTTCAAAGTTCGATATACCCAAAGTACCTCTGAAATTAATTCATGCCACTTTTGGGGATTATCTTCAAAAACCTTTACTAAGGTCATTTTAATGATTTTGTTGCTAGCTTCAGTTTTCCCATTTGCTTGAGCGTAATAGGGTGTGAAATTGATAATTTGAATCCCATACTCTTGAGCAAATTCTCTTATTTCGCTACCATTAAACACAATTCCTTGGTCCATAATTATTGATTGTGGCAGACTAAATCGATGGATTATATGTTCTTCTATAAATTGAATGACGCTTTACTGTCTCACTTTTTTCATAGGGCTGCCTCAGCCCATTTTGTGAAGTAATCTGTTGCCACTAAGATATAGTCAAGTTGTTGGGAAGACGGTGGACGAATTTGTCCTATCAAATCTATGGTCCATTCTCTAATTGGCCAATGCTTCACGACTGAATGCAATTGTAAGGCTAGGACTCTCTGAATATGACCATGCTTCTGACAATCTTAACATTATTTAGCATAAGATCTGCAGTCTTTTCTAATCAATGGCCAATAATATCAATACCATCTAATTAGCCATCTCATTTTCTCTCCATCTTGGTGAGATTCACAGATACCTTCATGTACCTCAGTCATTATTTTCATGATTTCAAATTGGCTTACACATAAAAGTAATAACCCATTTGAAGACCTTCGAAATAGATCGTCTTATAACAATACATAATTTACTGCTCGAAACCTTGTGATTTTGTCAACAGTGATTGATGGGTTCTGCAAGAACTTCTTTATTTCAGTTCTCCAATCATTTTTCTGCAAATCACTATAAAAAACTTCTAGAGGTATTGTTTCTTCTTGTTGCGAAAGTGACCACTCCCTCTTTTGTGTTCTTACTAGCTTCCCATCTTGTCCTTTTGGGATTTTTACTCCAGAAGCTAGTTGTGCCATTTCATTGGTATCACTATTCTTTAGTCTCAAAACATGTTCAAACTGAACTTCGATAAAGTTCGTTACCAATTTCCTAACTTTATTCAGATATCCAATCAACGTATTAATGTGACATTGATAGTTTTCTGTCACTTGTCGAATAACTAACTGCGAATTTCCAGTAACTTTTAAATGAATTATTTGGAATTCTAATGCTAATTCAAGTCCTATAATCAGGGGTTCATACTCAGCTTGATTATTCGAGAGGACTTGTTCTTCATTTAACTGGAAAGCAAACCGGTACATCCTTTCGCTAGGTGAATAAGGACAATACATGCCCCTACACATTGCTCTGTTCTTGACCTATCGAACATTAATTTCCAGAACACTTTTAAGAAATTAATTCCGAATAAGTCCCTTTCTAGCATTATATTTGGGTGTTCTGCTAAGAAATCAACCAATGCTTGACCTTTTACTGCCTTTTGAGAAACATATATGAAGTTATATTCCATCAAGGTTAAGATCCATTTTCTTTGCTTGCCTCGTAACATAGGCTTAGACAATATGTATTTAATCACGTCTGTTTGGGTAACAACATATACTATCAACAGTAAAAGATAATGCCTTAACTTTGTTGTAGGAAAATATAATGCAAGGTATAACTTCTCCACTAAAGTGTATTTTATTTCAGTGTAATACCATTTTCTACTTAAAAAGTAGACTACTTGCTCATGCCCTTGTTTGTTGTTTTAGGCTAACAAACTACCTATAAACTGTTCGTTAGCAGATATATATAATTTCAAAGGCTGACCTAGAGTTGGCGGCATCAACACAAGTGGTTTACTTAGATATGCTTTCAAATTATCAAATGCCATCTGAAGTTCTTGCTCCCATTTGAACTCAGCGACTTCTTTCAATCTTATTAGAGGAGAAAAGGCTAAAGTTCTTCTTGCCATGTTTGATATGAACCTTCGAAGGAAAATTATTTGTCCTAAAAATCTTTGCAACTCCCTCTTAGTTGAAGGTGGTTTGGCTTCTAGTATAGCCTTAGCTTTATTCTGATCAATTTATATTCATCTTTTATGTGCCAAAAAACCTAGAAAATTGCCCACATAAACTCCAAAGGCACATTTTAAAGGATTCATTTTGAGTTGATGATGTCTCATCTTTTCGAATACCTGTCGAAGGTATTCTAAATCCACCTTTTGTTGATAAGACTTAATCATAATATCATCTATGTACACTATCATGATTTTTTTAATAAAATCATGTAAAATTGTATTCATTATCCTTTGATAGGTAGCCCTAGCATTTTTTAACCCAAATGGCATGACAACCCATTCATAGGTTCCCAAAGCCCCTGACCATCTAAATGTTGTTTTATGAGTATCCCTTAGAGCAATAAAAATCTAGTTGTACCCTGCATGTCTGCTAAATCTATTAATAAATCATCTACACGCATAGGGTACTCATTTTTCGGGCTTGTTGTGTTAAGATTTTGATAATCAATACAAACCCTCAATTTTTTATTCTTTTTCATTACTAAGACTACATTAGATAACCACTCAGCATATCTGGTTGTTCTAATAAATTCTGTTTTTAGTAGCCTTTCAATTTCTGCCTTTATTAAAAGAACTACTTCATTACTAACTTTTCTGGGTGGTTGTTTGTAAGGCAAGAAATTAGGTTTAATAAGTAATCGGTGTTCTACCAAATTCTTATCTAATCCTGGTATTATTTCGTATTTCTATGCAAAACAATCTTTATACTTGTTAAGAAGACTTATAAGTTTGTTTCTCATTTCATTACTTAATTTAGAACTTACATAAATAAGTCTAAGATCTTGAAAAGATTCTAAGTTGACCTCATCTAACTTATCATGCACTTTTACATGAATATCGTCTAATTTTACATGTGCAATTGTAAGTTCTTCTATCGACAAACCCGTACAATCACTTGGGATGTCATCTAACACACACTCAACCCAGTTACAATGGGAAGAGTTTTCTTCTAACAGCTTCCTTTCAAGGAAAAACACATAAAGTTTCTGGAAAGTAGACTTTATTGTTTGTTTTTCCTTCATTTTTGTGTTACTGTCCACTGATCCCTTTCTTTGTGTCTCCAAAATTCTTACTTTTTACCATAGACCTTTTGATTATATTAGGCCTTGGAAAGTTTTGACTCTCTTCCTTTAAACCTTTTCGCATTACCTGCAATATCTGCTCCCCAGATAGACTTGTATTGTTAATCATATCGAGTGATGACCCTCCTTCAGGCTTGTACAAAGGAGTTTCGACATTGTTGTCCTTAGCAAGAAATGGATTCTTATCAACCCAACATATTTCCATGTCTTTTCCTCCTTCGTCTTCTCCTTCTAATAAAAAGATGAGAGCTTGGTGCAGGGATGATGGGACACATCCATTCAAATGTATCCAATCTCGAATTAAAAGCATGTTGTAATTTGAAGATGAGTCTACCACAATGAAACTGGCATTCATCTTCCTTCCGCCAATTAACAGCCGCAATGCCAAAACACCTCGCGTTGATGGCGCTCCCCTAGTGAAGTTACTTACTGTAACCTCATGTCTAATCTTTTTCGATGCCCATGGTCTGTGATAATGGCGCTTTCTTTTCCATTTCCTCAATCGTAACAGCGGCTTCTAACCTATCTTCGACATCCCCATCGAGTATGACAGGCTAGTTTGGTTTTACCTAAAATACATTTAGCAAAATCAAAATCATGCTACAATCGATGTTAAGTGATATTGATCCAAACTGGAATGCTGCTTCAGGATTCTCCCCAAAATCACTTAAATCATTCGAGTTCTGACTATGGTTTTTCTCTCCAGGTACAAGGTTTCTCTCTCGATCTTCATCCATATTTGTTGTCGTGACTGACTCTAGTTCATCATCAAACAACAGCAATTTTTTCACTTCTTTGAGTTTTCTTGCTAAAGCCTCTTTTGCTGTGTTTCTTTGCCCCCAGCCTTATGATCAGGCTGGTCATACTTTGTTTGATTAATTCCTTCTCTGGTCCACATCATATTTAGTGCTAGTCGAGAACGAGATGGTGGAATTTTTGGATAATCTGGATGCACAACTAGTAACATCCTAGCAGCGAACTTCCTTTACAGCCTTCGCTTTTCTGTGGTGGTTGTTGGAGTGTACTAACCTTCTGAAGACGGGAACTTTGGGTGTCTTTCTCTTTTTGTGAAACCCGGACCCGTCTCTTTTGAGATATTTATATATGTTGATGTATTTCTTTCCGTATATGTATCTCTTGGTGTATGGTTTATGTTTTCAGTCGTAGAACAGCATATTTTGTATAGGTGTTATACGTGTTATGCATGCGGGGTTTGGCTTGGTTGCTTATTTTGGTTTCTCTCCCAACGACGACCGCTCGAGCGGTGGTGAGTGCGCTCAAGCGGGCTGGTGCTAGGGAGTTGGTTCGAAAGGTGACCGCTCGAGTGGCGCTTGGGTGCTCGAGTGGTGGGTCCTGGGCGCGAAATTCTATAAAGGCTACAAATATCTTTTTGGAGACTCAAAATATCTTTTTCAAACATATCTCTTTCTCTCCACCTTTTCTCTACCTTCTCTCTAGCTTTCGGGAGGGCTTGGCCTTAGTTTTTCGCAATCGGATAGTAGATCCTTACTGTCGGCGACGTGGGCTTCGTATCCATCCGGACATATTGTCATTCCGACGAGGTTAGATTTTGAGGCGTCCAGCTTTTAGCTCTTTAAGGTAAGATTCTAGACCCTACTGTTGTTAAAGAGTGTTGTATGTGATTATACTTTCTTTCACCGGGTAAAAATACATTAAATGTGATTTTCATGTTTTAAACCTTGGTTTTTGGTAAAAAGTGGGTTTTACGCCTTTTCTTGGTTTTATACATGATCTGGATGTGTTGATATCCATGGTTTTCAAAAGAAAGTTTGAAAACGAGGAATTTTTGTGAAAACATGCTTTTGGAGGTTTGGAGCTAACCCTTGGAGTTGAGTCTCAATTTTTATTGAAAATTTGTTATTACATGCGTGTAGATCTCCATGTTGATGGATTGGATCACTTTTATACATGCGATGTAAAACCTCTTTGTGGGCTTTTAAATGTTTTCTATAGATGTACCGTGACAGTGGGTATATTGAGTTGGGCTTCCATTGCTCCTCGGTGCAAGTCTGAAAACGTGCACAGCGTAGGTACTCAGTTCCTTCGAGTTAGTCCCCGTAAATTGAGGGTGTGGGTGCTTAGTTCCCTCGGGCTTAGGTCCCGTAAATTAAGTAGTTGTCGGTTGCCTTCGTTAATGGCGTCGGGTGCCTCCGTGAATGGCGCTATTGTTGTAACTATGTATAGAACTTGTCATTACCGAGCCAGCCTTAAGTGGTGACTAGGGTAATGGGCAGGAGTCTATAGTTGTTACCTTTGTCTGTGCGACAGAGTCAATACATAGGATTACATTTTATCGTGTCTCCTCGGCTGTGTGTCCCGAGTAGAGAATTCTGTGCTTACTGCTTTCCCTTAATTGTGGCATGATATCTGTCAGGATTATATGCATAATTTCAAGGATGAAAACGAGTGATTTTGAGAGAAAACCCTTTTGGCACTTGTGGGTGAGCTTGTCTGTGTGTAATTGCATAGCCTGCTTTACAGTTTTATTATCTTTTTCTATTGGGTTTCGGCTCACGGTGTGAAATTTTGCTGTAAAAAATATTTTTTGGTGAACATGTGGAGTTGACCTAGATGCCCGCGGTGACGGAAGACGAACAGTAGTTTTTCTGTTTTGATACATGTACTTTTACATGTGATACTTGTTTCAGAAGGCTGATTTTGTACGCCTTGAAGCGATATACCTATTTATGTATGAGATGCATATTTATTATTTATAAGAGTTGAACTTGGGGTTCTTTTATCCAAATGTTATAATATTTTTGAGTTGATGATTTTCCAACTGCAAATCATTTTTTTTAAAACGGTGTTTGGGTGGGTTTTCGCGTGACCCTGGTGTTTAGGGTGGGACAATTTGGTACCAGAGTTTTGGGTTCGAATACTTAAGAGCCATGGGAAGGAGGGTACATCACCTTGTGATGATGTATGTGTGCTTGATTGCATGTGTTCAAGAGTTTTCTTACATAAGCATGATAGCTTGTGTAGCATGATGATTGTGTATACGTGGGTATGGAGGTTGGGCATTAGGATTGATTAGTCTGGCCTTCGGGCGTTTGGATTAACAAACTTGAGAGCCAAGTTAGAGACGTGTTTTGCGAACGTGATTTCTAGCTAGGAATCTAAGTAGGTTGTCCAGATGGACGAGTCTTTCTTGTTGGTTCTCCTCGGTATGTGAGATATATGTTGACATCATCTAAGTAGCTATGTATTACCATGCTTATATGTGATCTGTCTTTTACGCTAGCAATAACATGATATACAAATGCTTATCCTGTTATATTGTTTTCATTTAGTGTTATGTCTATACGGGGAGGACGAGGCTGAGGTCGAGGCCGTGGCCATGGTTCTAGCCGAAGGGACATTCCAATCCTAGATGTTGGGGATGCTAATGCACCCCAAGGACCTATTGGCGAGGGAGATCTGTTGCGTGAGATCGACTCCATCCAGCAACTGGCTAAGGCCACTAGGGGAAGGGAGAGTGTACTCAAGCCGAGGGCGACGGTTGCGATGCGTGAGTTTCGCCGTCTGGACCCTCCTACGTTTTCTCGGGATTCAAACCCCACGGTTGCCACTGAATGGTTGGAGTCGATCACCAGGATTCTAGACACGCTTCAGATAGAGGAGGATGACCTGCGGGTTACATTTGCTGCCTTCCAGTTTAGGGGAAGTGCTCACATGTGGTGGAAGTTCGCCAAGACCACAGTTGGAGGCACTTGGGAGGCATTCACGGAGGTATTTCTGGAGAAATACTTTCCGACGACGTTGAAGGATCGCTATAGAGAGGATTTTCTTTTTCTGAATTAGGGGACGATGACAGTGATTGAGTACGAGGCTGAGTTTACTAGCCTATCTCAGTTTTCACAAGAGATTATACCCACTGATGAGTTTCGTGCGAAGCGGTTTGAGAGGGGATTGAGGCCCATTATAAGAGACAGAGTGGCGGCGTTTAGAATGCAGGTCTTTACAGAGTTGGTGGAGACCGCCATGAAGATGGAGGACACTCTGAACGAGACGCGCAGAGACAGAGACAGTAGGAGTCAGCAGGATGGGAGACGTGCACAGTCCCAGGGACGCAGGGAGAACAAGCGCCAACCGACATCTGGTCCGCGTTCACATCCAGTGGGGTCGTATCCGCCACAGTCTTCTACGTCTATACCCCTGTAGCTTCAACGGAAAGGTTGGAGCAAAGAGAGTCTATTTGTTTTAGATGCCAACGGCCAGGGCATCGTGCCGCAAAGTGCTGGAGTCCGGCGCCAGTTCAGTCACAGGCGCAGGGGAGAGGGTTAGTGGTATGTTTTGAGTGTGGCCTGCCGGGGTACATCCGTAGAGATTACCCCAGAGGAGGGAACGTGCAGAGCACAGTTGGAGCACCTGTTACTCCTTCCACTCAGGGACGTCAGCTATATCAGTTTGTATAAGGGAGCGCTTCAGTACAGTTGGGCAGACAGTCTACAGTTCAGGGCCACAGTAGACATGCCAGAGCTTATGTTCTTGCAGATCCCAGTTCATCCAGAGCATCGGTCGTGCCCGATGATCAGAGATACTTTTCTAGTCTATAGATCATGGGCCAGTGTCCTTATCGACACGGGAGCATCACATTCGTTTATATCATCTGCTTTTACATCTGCTTTGGCGCTGGAAATTGACTGATTGGGTAGTACTTTGAGTGTGGAGACCCCGGTCAGTGGGAGTGTGACGTTGAGTCTATGCTGTAGATCATGCGTGTTGGAGGTCGTCGGTAGTTGTTTAGAGTTTGACTTTATTATCTTAGACATAACCACATTTGATGTCATCCTAGGGATGGATTGGCTGGCCACCTATCATGCCTTTATCGATTGTGATTGACGAAGGGTAACGATTTGTACACCGGCAGGAGATTATTTTTGCTTTGTGGGAGATCGAGATGAGGGTTTGATGACGATGGGCGCTGTGTGGAACCAGGGCAACCTCGGTTTCCTCTTTTCAGCCCTCATGTTGGATGAGGAGGTTAGGGTTCGAGGGGAGTTACCTCCAGTGATCTGCGACTATCCAAATGTCATCCCTGAAGATTTCTTTGAGTTGCCACCGAGCCGCGAGGTAGAGTTCACTATTGATCTAGTTCCCGGTACTGCCCTCATATCTATACCGTCTTATCATTTTGCACCCGCTGATTTGCGTGAACTCAAGGTTCAGCTTTAGGAGTTGTTAGACAAGGGGTTTATACGTCTGAGTACTTCGCCGTGGGGAGCTCCTGCTCTTTTTGCAAAGAAGAAAGATAAATCTCTGTGTTTGTGTATCGACTACCGGAAGCTGAATCAGGTGACAGTGAAGAATAAGTATCTGATGCCAAGGATAGATGATTTGTTTGATTAGCTGAAGGGTTCGAGCAGTTTCTCAAAGATTGATTTGAGATCGGGATACCATCAGTTGAGGATTAGGGACAAGAACATATCGAAGACCGCCTTCCGAACTCGCTATGGTCACTACGAGTTTTTGGTTATGCCGTTCGATCTAACGAACGCGCCAACTACGTTCATGAGTTTGATGAACCGGATCTTCCATCAGTATTTGGACAGTTTTGTAGTGGTGTTCGTGGATAATATTCTGATATATTCATCCACTAGGGAGGCACACGAGGATCACTTGCGGATCATGCTACAGATTTTGAGAGAGCATTACTTGTACACGAAGTTCGAGATGTGTGAGTTTTAGATGTCTAAGGTGAGATTTCAGGGACACATCGTGTCGTCAGATGGGGTATCAGTGGATTCATCGAAGACAGATGTTGTGACGAGTTGGGAGCAACCGAAGAACGTTTTTGAGATTCATAATTTTTTGGGTTTAGCAGGTTACTATCGACGGTTTATGAAAGATTTTGCGAGACTTGCTGCACTGATGACGCGTTAGACGTGAAAGGGAGTTGTGTTTATTTGGAGTGCGTCCTGTGAGTCGGCTTTCCAGGAGCTAAAGACGAGGTTGACTACCGCACCAATGTTGATCATTCCAGAGCGAGGCTTGGGGTATAGAGTGTACTGCGACGCATCACATGACGATTTAGGCTGTGTTCTGATGCAGGAAGGTAAGGTTGTAGCCTACGGTTCTCGACAATTGAAGACACAAGAGAAGAACTACCCGACACACGATCTAAAGTTGGCAGACGTGGTCTTTGCCTTGAAGACATGGCGTTACTATCTTTATGGTTTGCATTTCGAGATTTTTTCCGATCACAAGGGCTTAAAATACTTATTTTCACGGAAGGATCTAAACTTGCGCCAACGACGGTGGATGGAGTTGTTAGAGGATTATGATTTCGACTTGCAGTATCATCCAGGGAAGGCAAACGTTGTGGCAGACGCTCTCAGTAGGATATCTCACGGGTTGTTAGCTTCTGTGGCTATGCGTGAGTGGGCCACGCTTGGAGAGATTGCGGAGTTTGATCTGTGTCTTGGAGAAACAACAACGGGTGCCACTTTGTTTTCAGTAGTTACTCGACCAACATTGATTGCACGAGTGCTAGAGCTCAAGTAGACGGACCAGGAGGCTCAGATAATCCCAGACCGTGTTGCTAGTGGAGAGAATACAGTAGGATGGGTTATGGGTTCAGATCTGAGTCTGAGATTTGCGGGGAGGTTGTTTGTGCCAGAGTCATGCCGAGCTGATCTACTACATGATTGTCATCATTCTCGCCTTGCAGTGCATCCTGGCGGCATGAACATGTACCATGACCTACGTCATCAGTTCTGTTGGACGAGGATGAAGAGAGACGCGATCTAGTTTGTTTCTTGGTGCCTTACCTGTCAAAAGATGAAGGCGGAACACCAGATACCGGCGGGCTTGTTACAGCCGTTACCGATATCAGAGTAGAAGTGGGAGAACGTCACGATGAACTTTGTGTCAAGACTTCCTCGGTCACCTAGGGGACAGGACGCACTGTGGGTTATGGTTGATAGGTTGACGAAGTCTGCACACTTTTTCCCCATCCGAGTGAAGGATTTGGTAGAACGATTGAGCAGCTTATATGTCAGGGAGATAGTCCGGTTGCATGGAGTGCCAGTGTCTATTGTTTCTGACCGAGACCCATGCTTCACATCGCGCTTTTGGCAGAGTCTTTATGAGGCTTTGGGGACGAACTTGATGTTCAGTACTGCTTTTTACCCCCAGATGGATCGTCAGTTTGAGAGGATTATACAGATTCTGGAGGATATGATGAGGGCTTGTGTCCTTGATTTCAGAGGTTCTTGAGAGAATCATATACCATTGGCAGAGTTTGCTTATAACAACAACTATCAGTCTAATATTTGGGACGGCACCGTATGAGGCTTTGAATGGTAAATCGTGTAGATTGCCCGTGTGTTGGACAGATGTGGGAGAGACCACAGTCTTTGGACCCGACATGGTGCGGGAGACGACGGAGAAGATTGCAGTGATACGCCAGCGTCTCATGACAGCTCAGGGCCGCCAGAAGACTTATGTCGATCAGAGGAGGGGATCTTTAGAGTTTGCAGTGGGAGATCATGTGTTTTTGAAGGTCTCGCCACGTAGAAATTTGATGAGGTTTGGTCGTAGCGGGAAGCTATCGCCGCATTTTATTGGACCTTTTGAGATTCTAAACAGAGTTTGAGAGGTCGCTTATCATTTGGCTATGCCACCTTAGTTAGCTTCTGTGCACAATGTGTTCCACGTTTCTATACTTCGAAGGTACGAGCCTGATTCTTTTCATGTGTTAGATTGGGCTGAGCTGCAGGTTGGTGAGGGTGCCACTTATGAGGAGCGTCTAGTGAGGATTCTTGATACAAAGAAGCAGGTGTTATGGGGGAGAACAATTGTTTATGTCAAGGTCCTATGGCATCATCACGGGATTGAAGAAGCGACGTGAGAGCTTGAGTTCGGGAAGCGCGTGAGATATCCAGACCTTCTTATCTCGTGACCTTGTAGCGAATTTCGGGGACAAAATTCCTTAAGGGGGGAGGGTTGTGAGACCCAGACCCATCTCTTTAGAGATATTGATATATGTGGATGTGTTTCTTTTCGTATATGTATCTCTTGGTGTATGGTTTATGTTTTCAATTGTAGAACAGCATGTTTTGTATACGTGTTATGCATGCGGGGTTTGGCTTGGTTGCTTTTTTCGGTTTCTCTCCCAGTGACGACCGCTCGAGCGGTGGTGAGTGCGATCAAGCGGGCTGGTGGCAGGCAG